>JAIUCT010000010.1:5052068-5068218 GCA_021307375.1 Tetraneura akinire
TTTTTTTTTTTTTTTTTTTTTTTAACACATCTTATAAAAATATAACTTTTAAATTTTAAATTTTTAGTAAATAAAAAGTATATTTTTTTTAATATCTAGATTTGCTAATACCATCAAAATTGTAATTTTCTGAAATTTTTTTATTTAATTAATAATTTAAATATTAATTTTCTTGTAAAACCCACGGCTTGCAAGTTTTATACGATCAAATTTCAATTGCGAAAGAATTGAAATTTAATATTAATTAAATGAAAAGAAAAATAACCAAAAATCGCATTTAATGATGAAATTAGACAGTCAATCATTTCATAAAAATATATTCTTTAAATTCGTAGTTTCAAATTTTATTTAAATTATAATTTTTTTTTTTTTTTTTTTTTTTTTGAGATTTCTTAATTTAAAAAAAGTATAATAGGTATTACAGTCCTAAATACTTTTATTTAGGAAAAAATCTATTCATATTTATATTATTTTGCAGAAATATTACAATTGTTAAAAGAATATCGGACTTCGGACTGTTTGTACATTTCGAAAAAAGAAATATTCTTCTTATCTTAAGTTTCAATAAGTTGTCATGGAAATTTGTCATAAAAAAAGTTCTATTGTTTTGTTTAGAAGATAAGATTTTATATACTACTACATGGATAAACGTGTTTTATTCCTTTTTTTAAAAAAAAAAAAAAAAAAAAATTACAATATTATAATGTAAGCTGAGTCAAAGGTTGAATACGAACAATGTCATTTGAAAATATTATTACGTAATACATAATAATATAATGCAGTACATAAAAATGTGATTTTGATCTACATTTTTTTTTTTTTTTTTTTAAGTATTGTAATTATTAATAAAAATGCATAATATTATGTATTTATGTAACTTTAAATTATGAATGAAATGTATTATATATTTATACATTAATATATTTTTCAGAATTCAAACACGTAAAGTAATTGAATATGATAATAATGCTCTATAAAGGTCTAGACCAATAGAATATATCGAATACAGTAATTAGTTAGGTATAATAATTATGTTACATTATCAGCTGTTGTTAATATAACAAAATATAAATAATGATATTATTTTTCAAATTTAATTTATCGATATTATTATAATAATATATTATTATTAAGTACGTATATATATATATATATATATATATAGAAAATAATAATACCATCGATATTATATTGTTATGTTATATAATAAATATTATGTTGATAGTTTGATACCCATTTTTGCATGGGTAAAAATAATAATTATATGGATTAAATAATATTGATTTATTATAATCGATATTATAGTAAATAATAGGTCACGTTATTTTTATTTTTTTTTTAAATTTGTATATCATTCAGTGTGACGAGACGTTTTTAAAATAATATTACATGTTTAAAACTTACGAGTAACTCATAATATTATGCATATTTTCGATTCGACCTAAATATATTTCGCTGGTATTTTTGACCCAAACTCGGTATATTATAATATTATTATACGAGAGAGCTGTGTGGTAATAATTTGGGAATATGATGATGTAACTGGTGTCACAAACATCAAAGGCACAGTTATCAAAAATTTCTCGTCTACATTTTTTGGTGATTTATAGTATCATCATATAATGTAAGTTACTTTGAGAACGTTTCACCTGCATATTTTGGTATTAAAATAATGGTATACCAACGTTATATTATGCGTATCAAAAGGAGATTAGAAATTAGAACAAAATTACTGCAATGTAAAACTTAAACGTGTACAGTGTTTAATTTTGAATATATAAAATATAAAATATTTATTATTTAATCAATATACGTATTTATATGTATGTAATTTTAATACTCTGTAAATTCTTGTTAGTTGTTATTTTTGTAATTAATTGATTAATTTATTTAAAATTATATTGTATTAACATTTGGAGGCTTGTAAAAAAAATCTGTATTATTAGATTTGCAGAATATTTCACATGCCATGAAAGGTAACGTCATAAAATACATATTATAAAGTTTCTAGCTTGGTGTATTGAAAAACAATATTTTTTTCCGATAATACTTATAACATTACAATAAGAATTTGCATAAATTATAAATTTTCATAAAAATTTAAATTTTAAAACATTAAATAATTACAAAAATATTATTATTACTATTAAACTTAATAATACATTTTAAAATTAAATATCACAATTTATAATACGAGTATATTCTGCTTATTTGTGGTAGGTATTATAATAATAAGCCCAAAAACGTTTTCTTTAGGTACTAAAATTCACCTATATCGAAAGGGTTGTTTACATTTGAATATTTCGATTTGCATCAGAGAGAAGACTTATAATAAATAAACAGAGATCAATAATTATCAATAGGAATATTATTGGAAACTGTTCATTATACTCGTATAATTTATAATAATATATTGTAGACCATATAAATATAATATTAGAAAATCTAAGATTATTTAATTGTTAATTGTTAGTAAATAGATAGATATAATTATTATTGTTATATAAATTATAGAATGGAGAGATTGGCTTATCCTCAATGGAGCTCGAACTATATTATTTTAAACGGGAAACGAATAATTTTATTAGTTTGTATATAAATACGTCATACTAACGTATTAAAATTGTTGAATTACGAACAAGATTCTCGAAATACCATAATAGTATTATATTCTTCATTAATGATATTGTTTATTCTGTGAAATTTCAAAATATTTGTGTCGTTGGTATATTATATTAAAACAGATAGGACAACGTGATATTTTCTAGATTCACGTAACCGAGTTTTATGTGTGAATTGTCGTTTGATACAATATAAAACTGTTCTTGGATCGTAAAAACCGCACATCGAAATGGTGCAGACCACTTTCTTCTATATATATAACATAGTATTGATATTATTATTATCATCGTTATTATGGTTGTGTTATACAAGAAAATCGTTTTTTCCCCTTTTTTTTTGACAGTGGCAATAGTATTAATAATAAGAGCAATGTGGTACGTCGTAACGAAAGACTGGAGTTTCGCGTTGTCGTGTCCGATAAAATATATTGGCGGGGGGTCTACGTTCAGTATATGACCATAAAAATACGTTATTTTAGTATTTTACGTTATTTTAGCGATACTATATACATTGTATATTTCAAAGATGTAATTTTGATTTTCCATCAAGAAAAAATTGATAATAAACTTTTCTCATTTATATCAACCAGATCAATCATGCTTTTATCTCAAAGAAAACGTGTCATTTATTTTTATGAAATAGTATACGTATAAATTTCATCGAAATGAACATAATAGTATAAAATATTTCGGGCATCATATGAATAATTAATAATTTATCTTCTTTTAGTATTTAAATTTTTCAATAAAATATGTTAGTGTTGCATTTAAATATAGGTATATTAGATATATTATAATAATCATGGAAACTAATAATTTAAAGAAATTAATTTTACATTTTTTTTTTGTAATTAATCAGTCTATATTGAACTTAGCTACAACTTAACCAACTAATATAACAATAGTCTATACGTAGTAAAATCTTTGAATAGTTTCGTTAATTTTTTGAATATTAAATAGAACTTTTAAAGTTTCCAAATATTCTTATTTTTATTTCTACAATGTTTGATAAAATTGGCAATTGTGAGTTTTACCGGTCTAAAAATGTTATAGATGCTCAATTATATATTTCTAAACTCTGTTCCAAAATATTTTAATAACCATAAAACTAATTTTTTTTTTACAGTGGTTTAAACTTGAAATTTTTAATGTAATTGAAAATCTATGATAATATATGAATTATTATTATTATATTTAAATATTTTTTCGATCATATTTAATAAAAATGGAATTTTGAGTTTTAAGGTCTGAAAATTATATTGAAGCATATTCATAACTGCTTAACAACCCTTAAGGCCTTAACCCATATCCAAAATATTGTGTAAAATGCAAATCCCAATTTTTTTTTTTTATGGTTTCTTAAAGATGCAATTTTAGTAAATAATATTTTTATGAAGAAGTTATTTTTCTCGAATTCCTCAATAGGTACCTAAATGAAATAAATTTTCAATATAATTGACAATATTGGGTTTTAATGTTTGATATTTTTACTGTAGCTTAACCATACATAATATATATTGTTAATCTTAGTTCTAAAATATTGTGTATACATTACATTAGCTTTTTATTTTTATTTTTATAGCTGTTTAAAGCATAAAATTGGGGAAAAAAAGACGAACAGACACTGGTGTGGGTAGATTATAGGTGTGGAGAGAATAGTTTTGTATTTTGATTAAAATTTGATAAATTGTTTTTCGGGGTTATATATTATAACAGTAGTAAATTATGCATGGGATTATATACTATAATAAAAAATATGCTAATTATTAGAGTACAAATATTTTTTTTTTAAACAATAGAATTTTATAGAATTTTTTTAATTAAACATTTTTTAAAGTTTTAAAAATTTATACGAAAGTATGGAAATTAATAAGAGACGACGAGATACGAATGCTATATTACGGTAATATCATTTTATATACTGTTATATTTTTAATGCAAACCTACTCTAACGTTATTGACGGCATGCCTAGATTTATTTAACATTATAATTATATTCAATAATTGTAAGATCCTATCAATTTGTCATTTGTAAGTACCCATTTTTATAAGTGCACGTGTATTTACTCGTATATGTTATTCATTTATTTATTGTCTCTTATAACCAAAATATCACACAAAAGACAAAGTGTCCATCACTTTTATGTTTTATTTTCTATATTATAATAGTATACAATATCCTTTGTAAATGTCGATTGCTCTACGAAATAAAAGTAGGTTAAACGCATTATAATAATGTAACGATGACGAGGACAACGGACATGCAACTTTAATATCGGCAACGTCGATATTTCATTTCCATGTTATTATTATAATTTATTTTTCTAGACAATATATTTTCCTGTAATTTTGTACACCTTTACAATGTAATATTTAAATATTTAATTTTATTTTAGAGAAATTTTTTTAACCAACGCTAGTTTGTGATATCGATGCGAGAGGAGACGTTATTATATTTAACATTTTATTTTGCCGTCAATTATCGAATAAATTATAATTTATTGATTCAAAAAGGCACGAAACACCTTTAATAATAATAAGCGCATATAGTATGAGCTGCGTCCAATAACATTCTGCATCTACACAATAATAAATGCATTACATAACATTATTATTTATTAATTTATGAATTATGAATATACACGAGCTAAGCCCTTTTAGTACAATTAAGCAGTATATAACTGCAGATATATACATTAAATTAAATATTAATAATACAGTAATGTTGGAGTCTATTCTACCAGATAGCAACTCTTTCAAGTAATTTTCACAATTATTATTATTATTATTATTATTATTATTATTATTATTATTATTATTATTATTATTATTATTATTGTTATTATTATTATTGTTATTATTATTTTGACGACTACTTGCCTTCATCATCATTATTTTTCTTATTCTATTAGGTATTAATATATTTTATCAGAGCCAAATTCTTAAACTTCATAATATTAATAAATAAATAAAAAGATTTCCAAGTAACATACAAATGTTATTATAGTTATACCCACCGTCGAAATTTATTGACGTTTTATATATTCTCTCGGAAGTGTAATACACAATAATATAATATCTTAGCACTTATGATCCAATTTCTATGAATAGCGAAAAGCTTTCTCAAAATTCTTATTCAACGAGATGTCTAGAAGACGATTATTCATTGTAATATGGGTATAGGTATTTTGAAGAATATTTCAGTGTTTCCAATTGGCGTGTTTGTTGCATTGAGTACCTACTGTGAATCTTATACCTTGCGAAGAACAAAATCTTAACATAATAAACGTGAATTTTCATATATTATTCAATTATATTATAAACGTACTTATATGTGCATTATATAGATAATATTATAGATTCGTATGGAGGTATGAATGAAGACCGATGCAATATAATCCGAATTTCCTTTTGTATCTAAAATCATATTATTTGTAGCACATTTTAACGTTGTTAATGAGGATAGGTAGATGTTTTGTTAAACCTTAATTCACGTCACACGATAAGAGTATAATAATATAATAAAGTGTAGAGTAATACTGTCAAAGACGAACGATAAGATATTTGTATAGTAGTTTAGTGTTTAGTATATATTCACAGAATAGAATAAATCAGATTAGCCACTGATAAGAATTTACTTGGGCAGCATACGAAATTTGATCGTTCGTTTGGTCGAAGGAAAAACAATGCGAGACCATTTAACAAAATAATTTACTCAGTATGTTATATTACACATTGTATGCTTCGTATCGTACGCTGATAAATTTATCATGACGACTTGTAATATGCATTTTCATAGAATTAAAGATACTGAATTTATGATATTATTATTAAAGTGTCTGAGCTTTGTATATTATATGAATTTTTGGCCGGAAAAAAGACGATTTGTTGGCTGGTAGATCATTATTAATATCAAATGATAATAAGTTTAGAGTTTATGCTAATTATATTATATTTATGTGATTTATTAATATTATAATGATATGCTACGAATTAAAATATTATATAAATTAATAGGCATATTTCAATGGGATTTTTAAACTTGTAATTCCAGGACTATTGACAGGATGTCTGGATTCCCACTAGGGATTTTTAAATTTTGTATCATAGGCTTGAACAATACATTTAATATGAATTATTAATTTTAAAAGAATAGAGTTCTTGTGGATATTAATATATTAATTATATGCAGGATAAATAATTTGTTGTAAAAATATTTACTTCATTTTTGATGTTCAAAAGTATCTCAAATACTTTGTAAAATAAAAATACAATCGTATATTATTGTTTTGTGAAAACGAATATATAGCATAAAATAATGTACCTAATGTAGAAACTTTTTACAATGATGTTAAAAACTAATATTTCATATATTATTATGTATCTTAAAAATTAAAAACGCCCTTCGACGTCATTACATAAACGATTTGTGCTGTCTACCACACAGCTGTATAATTTCTGAATTTTACATAATATACATATATATATATTTTATGAAATACTGACATGGTGACATTTTCGTATACATCAATTTAAACGGCAATATAGTCGTTACGAGTAATAAACAGTATATATTTTCATTTTTAAGCCGATTAAATTTTCTCTGAAATTAATTCCAAAAATAATAATAATAATGAAATAAAAACGATTTATAATTTCTATGTCATGTATACTATTAATGTTATTATAATTCTCATATCCAATATGGTATATTTCGTCAAATTATTAAAAATTATTAAAAAATTAAAAAATATTTAAAGAATTATTAAAAATAATATGCAATATTTTATGATATAATTACGGTACCTATTATAATCGTAACATAATATTGAATTGTAATTATTTCATACTTGGTATTCATATTAAATATTAATATTATTATTAGGTAATGTTTGTTACATGAAATATAGAATAATTATTCATTTATATATTATTATTATTGTTTTAGACAAATAATAAATTATGGTATAAATTTTAACCCTAAATAATTTATTTTAACCTCGCAGACAAGGATATAATAATTCACACATTTGTATGATAATGTTATTATATTGGATGACGTTATCGACAAAGTCATTTCCGAATAGTTCTATTTCCACGGTATACGGGATTCTGTATAATGTATGATCTATATACAGGATACACAGGATATATATGGAATCGAAATATTATAAAATAATTATATGACACCTGCTGAAGCTGATAATAAACCAATATTTTGTATAGGTATTATTTTCAGAAATTATTTTTTCAACTTTTTTAATCCCTTAATCTAACATGTAAAGTATAAGTTCAATGTAAGAAAATATTATACGTATTGTATTGTTATAAAATTTTATACTAATAATGTCTGTGATTGTTTTAGTTTAATACGAATTTTGGTATTATAAGTTAAATTTATAAAATACGTTTCCTTAACGCTAGAATTATTTATTTTTTAATTTACTAAAATTAAATATTTAATTTTATATTAATATATATATAAGTATTTATTTTAATACATATTATACAATTCAATTGCACACGTAATGTATAATATTATTATTAGTAATGTAATTAATATTTATAATATATTGTACTTTTGAATTTATGATTAATATATGAAACCTAATATATTTTATATTTTAATATATAAAAATCAATATTTTTTCAATATTTTAATTCGATTTAAATCGATACATTACACAAAAAAATATTCAGGATAAAATAATGTAAATTAAAATAATAATATTATAGATTAAGTATTATATATTATATTATATTATTTTCAGTTTATTACAGAGATACTGATGATATTCATGTACAAAATAAAATTAGTAATAAAGTAATAACCTAATGATTTGAAATTAATTGTTTTTATTTTAATTAGTATTATACAGTCAGTAATTTAACCGTAAAAATATTATACAGGTAAAATAAAAGTTAAAATTGACTTAAAAAAAAAAAAAAAATCATTTCATACATTTATTTTTTATAATTTGATTTAATAATTTCGAAATCAATAGGTACTTATAGTGTTATTCTATAGATTAATAATTAATAGTTTAAGTCTGATTTATTTTGTGTGTAATATTAATTTTCATTCGTTGAATATTATATTTATTATGTAACTTGATTCATTGTTCTCGTAATGACAATAATTTGCCAAAAAAAAAAATAAAAACTCCACAATGAATATTTTTCTTTAGGATAAAAGAAATGATTAGAACTCACAATTATATAAAATAATACAAGGAAAGCTTTCAGCGTTATAACACTGTCATTTATTTATATATTTATTATTTTCTTGGCGTCCAATTATTTTGAATGCGTTTTTAAAAAAAATGGTGAGATATTACAAAGAAATAAAACAAAATCGGTCATATACGTCGCGTCGAGTAATGAAAAAAGTTTAATTATATATTCAAGAATGATGATAAGAATATTTTTTTATTTTATAATTCTATTGTGTTTAGTGAAGTCTCTATTATGGTAATATTATTTATTATAATATGACCGGAAACAAAAATTTCCACTCTTTCACGTTACTCAACACTATTATATTTTTAATTATTATAGTAATATTATAATAATGTAATGTGTTTTTTTCTATAAATACACACGATAAAATTGTATTTATAGTAATATATTATAAAATTAATTAATATTAATTATAATTTAATTATATTTAAAATGAAAATATGAACTAGATATGAAAATACGGTTTTATTAAACATTGAAAACATTCAATTTAATAATTTAATATTTTTTTTTTTTTTTATATTACTGAAACTATATATTAAATATTTGCAATGTTAAATCTTAATTTTTAATAAGGCGTGTCATCGTACATAATGAATGAATGAAAAACGCACTTAATATTGAAAATTTCTTGTTCGTTTAGAATCTCAAAATTAAACATTAATAATAATATTAATTTTAATCTTTAAAATATTATTGAGTTCAAGGAGAAAAAAATTTTTTTTTTTATTGCGGTCATATTTAATATTTTCATCTTGTTCTTCAGGAATGAAGAGAATTTTATATAAATAAAGTAAAATAATTAATAATTTATATTCAATTTATAGGTATATTAACAATTAAACGAATGGAATAATTATTGAATAATATAATAACAGATTCAGAATGGTATAGTTTAATATTACGCACGTCAGTAAAATGTAAAAAAAAAAGAAAAAGAAAAAACCAATAATGTGTCTCACTAATACTCTTGAAATTTTATAATTTTATACAAGTAATAATATTTGAATATTTTAGATTCTGAGCGAAGCGAAGAATGTATTGGTTTTACAATAATGTGTGTCTTTTTTTTTTATGTCTGAAGACATTTTTACATTTTACTACCCGAAATAATACTCCGATTTTCACGAATAGCATATGTTTCCGGTTGGAAAGTGGATGTAGTTGGTACTTTATTTATGTCATTTTTCGAATTCCTCAAAATTGACCCTAAGCGGTGGAAAAACGACGAAAAAAACGGCATTTTTCACGAAAACTGAAATATATTAATCAATACCTCGCCTGTCAATATCTACATTATCTGACTGAACTTTGCTCAGAATCGTTTTTTCAAATAAAATGGTTTATCATTGCATTCAAATTATAATTGAAATTAAACGCTATGATTTGCACATTTGATGGATTCCTGCGGCAAGAGTATCAGCTCGTTTTTTTCATTTTTATTTTATAATTCAGTCGAGTAAAACCAAACAAATAGAAAACGACGATTTGCGATATTTAAAATTTTTGAATTAACTACTTAGGATTGTTTCACTACCTGTCATTCATTTTCCATATGTATATATAATATATTATGTGTAATAAATTTTGACTTGATCATTGAGTCACATGTGAACGCAAAAGGTCGAATTTCATAAAAGGTCTTCTCACACCGGTGCAGTACACCGACTACAGTGTTTATGATATAATTCGCGTATGTTAGGTAGGTTAGATTTATATTATTATTCTAATGGCAACAGACATTAATGTGAATACATTCAGTCAGAAATAATGATAATACATGCGGATAATATTAAAAAAAAATCGAAGTATGTGATTACATAAAAAGCATTTCCCTATTTTTATTCATCTGGTTAGAATCTGTATGAAAAATAAATACAAGTATCTATATAGTGTTATATTATGGTAAAAGGTACCTTTACATACATGAAAGATAAAACGGTTATCGATGGATCTTATTTGAAATCCAATTAAAATAATAAAACGTACATTATTTTTATACATTATTAATCGAGTGTATTTATTTTTATGAAAAGTAAAAATATTACATTTTGTTTTTCTAATAATATACCTAATAATTTTATTATTATTATTATTATTATTATTATTATTATTATTATTATTATTAGATATTAAATTATTGTACTCGTATTTCATGATCATATTTGTATTTCATTTCCTAAATATACATTTTTCGATGTATGGTTTGAAATGAAATGAAAATATTACACGTTTATAAGTTATGTAGATACGAGTATATTAACATAAATATAAACACGTTAGTAAAATTTAAATATTCATGCATTCTATTTTTTTCCCCCTGTATAAAAATAATGTTTGAAACATTTGTTTTTTAATTAAAATAAATTTTTGCAAAAACTTAAATAAGTATTTTTTATGAATTATAAATGAGATATAGTTAGTTGGTATTCTTCGTGACTGTTCATTGTTAAGCAACCACAATATGTACTAACATTCCGATAAGTTTTTAAACGCAAAGGTTTTAACGTAAAGCGGTTTTTAAACTTATTTAATTTGAATAATCATCAAATAATATAAAGTTAGTTTTGTGCGATTTTGCATTATTCTACAATGACATCTAGTTTAGACATCTCGTCTAATTCGAATATTCAGAGCTGGAAGAATAATAATATTATACAATTATTATTAACAACTTGGTTTTGTTTATTTTTGTCCAGTCATTAATAATAAAATTTATTCCGCACTTCAAAAATACATTTCGAACCGAGAAATTCATATGGGTAAATAAATTGTTTTCAATTTTTAAATAAATATTTTTTATCGTATTATTGTTATCTATATATATGAAAATTATAAAGGAATTTTCGTCTTTGACAATTATTTAATCAATGGTATGACACAAAAATAATGACTCTCCTAATAATTCCCAAACCATTAGTGTTATCAATAAAACAAATATTAAATTATCATCATGACATAATAATATGTACATTTATAATAATTAATAGGTATCAATTTAATTGAGTTTGGTGTATTTCTTTTGTATTTACCGACATTTTTGTTAGTAAGTGTTCGACAATATTGCCGGAATAATGTTGGATTTAAAAATCGAACAACGTGTTAACATTACATTTTTTGTTAAATCAAGAAAAATTGCCGCGAAATCGTTTCGAGCGTTAAGTGAAGTTTATGGTGAAGAGTGATTATCAAAAAAAGATTATTATTTGTTTGTTTTAAATAATATTAAACGTGACGAAATGTGGATTTTTACATAATATGATCCTGAAACTAAAAGGCAATTCGTGCATTGGTCCAATGGCATTGGAACTTGGAAGACACCAACATGAAAACGGCAGAACTTCTAAAATCGATTGGCTACACTGTTTTCAAGAATAGCAGCGGTGCAAGATCTATAAAGAATAAAGAATTAAAGAATAAAGTGCAAGATCTATATATCTATTATATAGATCTTGGCAGCGGCGTATGAAACTTTGTGTAGGACTGTAGATGTTCAGGGAAGCTACTTTGAAGGTGATAATCATTAAATTATAAAATCTTAAAAATAAATCACGTTTGTTAAAAAAGTCTCGTTATTGTGTCACACCTCGTATATCTTGGTACGGTTATGAATCAATGTACTCCCCGTTCAATTTTTGGAAATTTCTGATACTGATTCATTTAATGTAATTATAAAATTAGAAATTTTAAACGGAATAAATAATATAAGGATTAACGATACAATGTATACCTGGTGTCCTACCAGGTTTCATTCTGTCTATAATTTATGATAATATATTATGTAAATGTATTTAAAATTTGATTTTACCAATATTATTATAATTAATTATTTGAATACGTTAAATTAATAATAATATTTTTTATTTTTTCACAGGTTCATGGTTGTACTAATATGTCTGATTTTCAGTGTGCTATCAACGATCGATGAGTACGCTGGATTTGCGAATGAAACTTTATTTTGGATGGTATGTATTAGAATAGTATGGTGAATATTTTAGATTTTAAAAGTACTTATATTGGTTTTTTTTTTTTTAACTATATTATACATAGGTATTACATATTTATTCAAAAATTGTGATTATAATTTTGATAGTAAAATTTTAATTTTTTAATGACTTATGTTATATTATTATTTATTAGTAATCAGTACTCACAAATAAGTTAAATCAAATTCGTCAAGTTTATACTAACCATAAACATTGGATTTTTCCTGTAATATATTAGACCTAATTAAAATAACTTAAAATGCAATTCTATACCTAGAAATAGTAATTGGGGAATTAATTTAGTAAAATAATCATTTTTATCTTTATGTAGATAATCATATAACTAATACATTTTTTCCTTTTCTTAAAATATAAAATTTATATTATTACAAAGACAGTTATTTATTTGGTAATTATTAATATCCAAATATATATATTTTAAAAATTTTAAAAATAAATAAATAACAATCATATTGTCAATTTAATATGACAGATACAGGAAAGGGCGTTTTTGGTAACTGCTTTTGCTTGCTTTTTTTAGATTCAATTAAGTTATACTGGCAAATTAAGTTAAATGTTGACCTTAATGAATGAAAAAAAAAAAAAAAATGTTCTCATTTTGTCATGTAGACCATTATAAAAGCTCCTAAAGTAAAACTTTGTAGCGGATATGAGGCGTTGCTAACATTTAAAGCTAGGTAAAAATATATATATTTTGCAATTAATACGTCACTTTTACTAATAATATTATTGTTTATTATCCATTTGTTAGTTATAATATTAATGTCATAATTTCAAAAAGTAAAATCAATATTATTGTTCATTTTCATTGCCTATATTTATAATTTATAAAGTATGGAATCACAACTATTATTCATTACAGAAACATATTATATTTTAAGGGGGTGAGTATAATTGAATTGCATATTACACCCATTTATATAAGTATTACATTTCTTAAATAAAAAAAAAACATTTATCATTTAAATGTGATAAAAATATTGTTTTTTTATAATAATAGTCACAATTAAATAATTGGTTATACATTTGTAATAATATATTTAAATTATTTTAAGTTTAACATATACTATAGATAATAAGGTAATTATTAAAAATGTATCATAGAATTATAAAATTATTAAATTAATTAGGTAATTACAAAATTATTATAAATAAACATATTATAATATCATATAATTAATATACTAAATAGTACCATTATAGCTATTATAAGTACTATATATCTAATTATTTTCGTCTAAAGAAATATTTCTACCGTCATGAAAAATATATTTTATTATTCCCAGTTCTCATATTTATGTTATTTCTGTGTTATTTTATAATTTTATTTTTATTACATAAAAATCATTGGTACATTGTTCTACATATTAATTCATTACTAAATCATGCACGGTTAATAATATTGAATTTTATTTGAATAAAATAATTATTTTATGATTATTAATTAAAATTTAAATACATTTTGCATATATTTCTATAATAAATATAACTCAAAGATGTTATCTATATATTTCTATCCTATATAATATATATATATATATATTATATATAAATTATTATTTAATTTAATAAAAATTTGTATGCATATAAATAGAATTTTAAACTTTAAGAATAATTTTTTTATATTACATCTTATCAAATTAGATAATAATATTCAATAGAAGTTATTAAAGATTTCAACTATACAAAAATAAAAATCAATGTAATGTTACATAAATCATGCAATCATGAATCATGCTTTAAATTTGATCCTTTGGAAAAGATTTTCTTTTAATTTAATAAATATAAAAAATAACATGTAAATTACCATACTATAAGTTTAACGAAATTATATACTCGTATTATTATTAAAAGGTGAATTTTGTCTTTATACGTTACTTATAAATTTATAAGTAATAATAATATTAATAATTTTATAACACAGGAAATTTGCCTCGTTGTGTTCTTCGGAGTTGAATATATGATAAGATTGTGGTCAGCAGGATGCAGATCAAAGTATATGGGAACTTGTGGCAGATTTCGATTCGTCCGAAAACCTATTTGTATAATCGGTAAATGGAAATGATAATTTATTATTAAAAATTATTAAGTATTTTAAATTGCCAGAAATATTAATAGGTAATTGTTCAAAATAAACTTTAATATAGTATCATTTATAAAACCTTACATTAATAAATAAAAATTATTGTTATAATTGCATTAAATTATGTTAAAAATTTTCATAATATTTTATTCTAAAATTTATTAATTGTTTTCATCATAATTAAATCATAATTATTGTAAAATTTATTTATAGAAAGAGCTTTATAATTCTTATGTCTAAATTAAAATTAAATTTTAATATTAATTTATGAATATATAATATTATTTCATAGAATATGTACTTATAATACGTTTTTTGTAGATCTTATAGTTGTCGTGGCATCAATCATAGTTTTATCGATCGGTTCCAATGGACAAGTGTTTGCTACGTCTGCAATCAGAGGCATTCGATTTCTTCAAATACTGAGAATGCTTCATGTGGACCGACAAGGTGGCACGTGGCGACTTCTTGGATCAGTTGTATTTATCCACAGACAAGTAAGTAAATTCTAATTTGAAACCGTAACATAACAGTTTTATTATAGGCTATAAGTAAACATAATATTCCTAATAACTAATATCTTTTCCCAATTAATAAGTTTGATTTGATATAAATTATATATATGTATTCATATTTTATACTTCCGAGTATATTATATAAACATTAATTTTCTGTTAATCTTGAATAGATATGATTCATTTATTTCATTTCTGTATCGTTATTTATTCATTAGTTTTTAAATGAATAAATTGAATTTAAAAATTGATAAATGGATTACAATAATAATGCACAATCATTAACCAAACATGATTTATTTTTCAGGAACTCATCACAACTTTGTATATAGGATTTTTAGGTTTAATATTTAGTAGTTATTTTGTTTACCTCGCTGAAAAAGATGCGGTCAGTAAAGATGGAAAATCAAGAAACGATTTTTCTAGTTATGCTGATGCACTGTGGTGGGGAGTGGTAAGTCATATTTTAAGAATGATTGCAGTTATTATATTAATAAAAAAAATATTTTAAAATTTTAAAATTATATACATTTTTTTATAATTTCAAGAAATTATTAATACATGTATTATTACATGTATAAATATCATTATGTATATCATTTTAAGCATGTATAAATATGAAATCAATAATATAATTTATTGCATTAGTAATATAGTTCTGTAATTATTTTGTTTTTTTTTTTT
>JAIUCT010000010.1:5068228-5080369 GCA_021307375.1 Tetraneura akinire
AAAAAAAAAAAATATCAATTATTCGTTGTGTAATAATTTTATTTCGGTATGTAGGTACCTAGTACCTACCTAATAGAATCGGCTCGAGAATCGGTTATATCTAATTGATTTTATATTTTATTTTGTAAGTAGGTTATTGTTTATATTAGTATGTAGGGGAATAAAATATAATTATTGTTATTAATTTATTTTGCTATTCGCGCAGAATTAACTTTCGAGGTCATAACAAATATGTAGTTCACCTAAAACATTTTTTCGCGTGCGCTGCAGTATTTCTGCATAATTGCAATTCGTAATTAAACGAAACATTTAAATATGTATTATTGTATTGTGATAATGACTTATATGAAATTTATATTAAAAAAAAACGTCGATAAATTTAAATAATATTATAAATATATTATGTAGTTACATTATTTTGTTCCAATATACTATATAGTACATATTAGGTATATTGATTAATATTTAATTAATTAATAGTCAAATAAATTATAATATTAACTAATCCTTATATATATAGTCATTTTAATTTAGAGCCTTAGTTGTGATAGAGTGATAGCATTAAATTTTAAAAAATACACCTCCAATTTAAAACCGTCGAGATCAGACGGGTACGATGGCTGGCATCGTCACTGGTACTCTCTCTTCTTTCTCTGTTTCTCTTTTTTCCGGTGTAAAACTGTAAAGAGGTAGGCCAGGGGTTTTCAAAGTTTATTACGAATCCGTACGGATTTTTATGGTCTCAAATTCAATCTTGTAAATTATTCAAATATATGTATTTTAAAATTTAAAAAAATATATTTGAATAATATTTTAAATTTATATTATATATATAGATCGACATCGTTATTTGCCATTTAATATTAATATAATAATCATTACTCATATGTCATATATATGTGATCGTATATGGTATATGGAAATAAGTTAGAACTTTACAAGTTCTAAGTCAAAGGTAAATGATTTTGATAATTTATTTTCTCCTATATAACGTTAGATAATAGTAATTTATAATATTAATCGCTAATCAAGATATACCTAATACACATGTGCCGCGATATAGAAAAAAAATTACGATATAATAAAACATAATAATGTATAATCTGTACTTCTATAGTTTTTATGAACATTGAACAATGTATTTATGTTAAATAAATTACTTAATTAATAATTAATAATTTATTCATATAAATTTATTTGTAATTAAATAAAATAATATAATATTATGTTTAAAATAAATTAATAACGCGGAATTTCATTTTTTTAAACTGCATAATAATATTGTGAAATAGGTGTTATTATTATTATATTACCTATTTAATAGGTACTTTTATTTTAAGTATCTTTTACAAGATTGGTCGCGTTTAACCATTTTAAGCCAACGAGTTCGCCGAACGAAACATTTCAAACGACCACGAAAATTTTGAATATCGAAACCATATGTTTATATTTATACTTAAACCGGGAGGAAACTCGATCCATCGATGTGGCTAATATTATTTATTGCGCGATCTACTGCGGTTATATTACGATTACGAGTATAACTTGCGTTAATATATTAAATTTACAATAACGTGTTTGCTTAATTGATTCGTATTATGTTAATTTAGTTGATAATATATTATTATAAATGTCTAAAAGCTAAAACATAATAAACCAATATAAATTATTTTTTTATATTTATATATCGAGGGACGAGGGGTCCAGTATATTATTATGTTTATATCAGTGGCGCCGAGTTTAATACATTTTTGTGGAGCAAAATTAAATTATTTTTGACCCACCCACCTACCCCAATAATGTAAATTTTATACTCTAGAAGTTTGAACTATCAACTATGGTTATAGTAATAACAATAATTATCATTTTAACTTATTCCTTGAAAATATACAAACTTATTACTACTAATATTAAAACTATTAATTATATAAATACAGATTATTACCTATATAATATAGGAGATTACTTTATAAATAATTACTAGTTACAATGAAAAAAACAATAGAAAATAATAATAAATTTAATAATTTCATTAAAATTAATAAATAATTATTATAATATAATTTTATAAGTAATTTTATAAGTACAGAACTATTAGATGCAAACTTATTAGTAATTGTTTCAAAATCCATGGACACATTTAACTCACAAGCTCTTATCATCAAAGCTTCAAGTCTTTCTTCGTTCATAGTCGATCGTTATGTTTAAGCTTTGAAAAAGCGCGTTCTGGAGAGGCGCTGGATACCGGTAATCTTCAATCATTACAGTTACTATGTATTATATAATTATTATCTTTACCCTTAATTTATTGTTTTATTGTTCTATTAAATTGCATTGGATAACATATTTCACAATTATTTACATATTTAGAAAAATTGATAGAACAATTTTACTTCAAATATTTCCCAAATTTTTTGGCTTTTCAATTAATTTTTATGGTAAAAGTATTGAGAAATAATAAGAATAATACTCGTAAGGATTCTAAGGTATTCGTTTAAACTAAAAATATCAACTTTAAACAGCTATAAAAAAAAATTGAGACTAGGGATTTTTCTAATATTTTGATATGATGTTAAGTAATATGTAAATATACTTAATATACAATACATTTTACAATGTAAATTGTAATCGAAAACCTATTTTTTGTATGGCTTCTTGTTCTTTTAATTTATCAATATTTTTACCATATGTTTAATTAAATTGGCAATTTTGGTTTTTAAGGTCTAAAAATTTTATTGAAGCATAATATCATATTGCTCATTAACGTAATTTTAAAAAGTTACAAAAATCTTCAGTCTAAATTTTTTTATCGCTATTTAAAATTGATAATGTATATTCTCTAATACCTATTCTATGTATGGATTATTATTATTTATTTCAATAATACAATAATTATTATTCTATGTCATCGAACGCATCAGCCGTTTAGGTACATTATAGTATTTTACATCTATTATACATTTATATTCTATGGCGATGGGCATAATTTATAATTATTATAATATTTTATAAAAATTTGCGTCGCTTATATTTTATTTTATTATTATTTTTATATATACTCGTGAAAACATTTTTTTGTTATACTTTTTTTTTAACATTTTATTTATTTTAACGTAGTTGCAAGTTTATTAATAAAAGAATAGTCGAAAATGAGTCAAAATATTATTCAATCACGTATGAAAGTAATCGTCAATTCAACAATCGTCAACTGCTAAGGAAATGCAAATTCCGTGCTGGACATTATAATAAAGGTAAGTGAAGAAATTATACAAAGATAGTATTAATAATATTTTAAATAAAAGATAATAATTTCCCTGTGTATTACTATATTTATTACATTTGTTAAATACAATAATTTTAAAGAAAATATGAATGAAATATAAAACTAAATATAATATTCAATCTGTAAATTTATTTATTTAATTTTTGTAGTTTTTAATTAAATTTTAAATTTTACATAGGTAATATTAATTTTTAATTATTATATTATGCAATTAATATTGTGTTCTTTTAGATCATAGGTTCCCAACCTATGGCCCGCGGACCACTGGTGGTCCGCGAGCTATTGTGAGGTGGTCCGCGACTCCGCAAGTCACACTTAAAAAATGTAAAAATATTTTAATAATTTAATTTTCCTTTGAGGCATAACAATAATTATTGACAATCGTGTATAGTACGTCGTTTATTTATAAATTCATATTACACAGGGGCGGTTCGAGGGTGGGGGCAAAGGGCCACGGCCCCCAACCAGGACCGTATTTAAAAAAATTGTAAACTGTTAAAAACAAAATTACATTATTACGTATAAATATGATAGTAAATATTTGTGTTTTTTTTGTTATAAAATTATCCCAAAATTTTGACTTGACAACCCCCAACCAAGTCTCTGGAACCGCCCCTGATATTACATAGTTCTAAAATATGTGAAAAAAATTATTCTTATTTATAAGAAAATAATAAGGTATAAAATTTGGTGGTCCGTGATGTATCGGAAGTTCTCTTAGTGGTCCGTAATACCACAAAGGTTGGGAACCACTGGTTTAAAGTTTATAATATTTCTGAATTTATTATAACATAATTTCTATATTTTACGATAATTTAATGATCAGGCAATATTGAAAGTAAAGACGTGAAAATATAGAACTCTTGTAATTTTTTAACATTTTTAATTTTATCTATAGATATTTAAGATTATTCTTAAAATTTTTAACATTATATTTAATGAAATTGTTAATTTTGTAGTTTGAATTCTATAAATTATATTCTTATTTCTTATCTTCACTTATCGATTAACTTATTTCCAAAAAGTTACAAAAATACACAGATCAATTTTTCTTTATAGCTGTATTTATTTCAACGGTGCAATAAATCTATGTCCTAAAAACCAAACAGCTGTTATGAAACTATACATTATACGTTTATATATTATATCTATATTCTATGGCGATGGAGCATTATATAGTTATTCTAATATTTTTACAAATTTCAAACGTTTTTATTTTATAATTATAGTTTTTATATTATATGTGTTTATTTTATACACACGTTTTATTGTTATAATATTTTAACATTTTATTTATTTTTACGTCGTTATACAAGGTAGTTAATGAAATGAATACCTAGTCGAAAATGAGCCAAAGTAGAATAAAGTATTACAATACATGGTGAATTCAATAACCGTCGACTGCAAAGGAAATGGATTTTCCGTGCTGGACATCACAATGAAGGTAAGCGAAATATTATGAAAAAATAGTAAATAATATTTTATATAATTAATATAAAAGATAATATAACTTCGTTGTGTATTAACATATTTATTATAATTGATAAATAAAATAATTTCAAAGACAATATGAATAAAATACGTAATATACACATATTTAAAATTATAAATAATAATCAATAATCCTGTAAAAGTATTAGGCAGGTATTTATTTTATTTTAAGTTTTAAGTTTTTAAATTTTAATATAATTTTAAATAGTTAATTAATATTGGTTGTTATATTGTGAAACCATATTGGTTAACGTTTTTTCAAAAAATTACAAAAATCTCCATTCTCGATATTTATTACATAATTTTTTAAAGTTGATATATTAGTAAAATTAATAATCTATAATAAGTATTTATATATTTTCTAATTATTACAAAATATTTATTTTTTTAAATAATACAATAATTTATATCACGAAACCAATTAGCCATTAATCAACATTATATATCAATATTTTATGGAGATAGAACATCATATTATAGTTATTATTTTATTTAATATTTTATCTTTATAAACGTTTTATTGTTATACATTTTAAACAATTTATTTATTTTTACCTAGTTACAAGTATACAATCAAATGAATAGTCAAAAATGAGTCAAACTGGAACCACGTCGTACTCGTCAATTGATAAGAAAATGCAAATGAATGCGTGCTGGACATTATAATAAGGTTAGTCAAATATTATAAAAATATAGTAATAAACCATACAATAAATAATATTTTTAAACATTTGTATTTGAAATAAAAGATAAAAATTTGTGTTGTATTATTATTTTTTACTATTATTAAATAATGTAATTTTAATGCCTGTAGTTTGATTAAATTAATATGTTTTATTTAAAATTTAAAATTTAAAAATAATATTCAATCTATAAATTTATTAATTAAGTACATATATAATTTTTTTTATTATTTATATTTTAAATTTTAAATAATTTATATTAATTATTATATTATTCAATAATTGTGTTTGTCACTTTAATTCATAATAATATAATGAATTAAAAATCTATGAAAATAATTGTAATTATCACCTCTCTCCTTAATTTTTTTGCTTTGTTTTTCTATTAAATTTCATAGGGTGACATAAATATTACACAGTTATTGACATATTTTAGACATTTAGAAAAATTGTTAAACTGTGGTTTTGATTATTGAAGTTAGTTTTTAATTTCACTTATTATTTATAATTTTACACTATACCAATATCGATTCAAGATTATTATAGGTATAATAAAATATATTATATTTATTACTAGTACCTACGTAATAATCTACAAAATAACCTAGGGTGACCAGACGCCCCGTTTAAATCTGGATTATCCCTTTTTTGATCATCACGTCTCGTCCCGTCAAACTTCGAATGGAACACTTTTTATTCCGTTTTTAGAAGATTGTCCCGTTTTAATTTCAATATTACCTATTTATTATATAATAATCGTATTAATGTTTGTAAATAAAGTATCTATATATGAAAAAAATATAAAATGCAAATGAAATACAACGTGTGTCGTTTGATGTATAATTAAGAGAAAATATTTTATTATTTAGGTTATTTTACTAAAAAGGGTAAAGTAATAACAAGATAATTGCTTATGATATTATGACAGAGATTTGGGCTTTATACTCTCGAAATTTGTGTGCATATGTGTAAATAGTGAATGTATATGGCTGAGGGTTTATTTCGTGGGGGGGGGGAAGTCCCGTTTTTTTTATTTTCATAATATGGTCACCCTAAAATAACCATAATTCAGAGTTTTGATACCTATACGTTATTATTTAAATTTAGTATCAAATTAAGATTACATAAAAAATATTATTAACTTGGTACCTAAGGATATTATTAAATCTAATACAACACCCTACGTAGTAGGTATACAATTTAATGTTTTATAAATTCTGTTTTAAAAATATGTATAATTTACACATTACATTAAATATTTAGTTAAGTATCTAATAAATTTTTTTTATTAAAGAACTCAAAGTAATATAATTTTTGTGAAAATAATAATTAAATATTAAATTTTGTTGTTTATATCTTTCTTGCAACCAATACTTTTAAATATTGAAAAATAAAACTTTATAAAATATACCTTAGGTACCAATTTTATTTATATAGGTACAGGTAAGTCAATATATTAGATCTGTATCGTGGCTAGTGTCCACTATCCAGGTTCCAGCATCCAGGATCCAGCAATGTATAATGTTCAAAGTACAAGAGCGAGGACTCCAGGAGGGCAGTATCAGTTTGTCTAACATGGTATGTACCAGGTACCTTATTTTATTATATTATTTTTATATTTGTATCGTTAACGTAGCAGTTATGTTGATCAACCGGGAAAAAGTATTATTTTTGATATAGGTAATCATAATTATTACGAATCGTCAAAATAAATGTTTTGTGAATGTTAGAAATTAATTACTGCTCTTGATATATATTTTTTTAATAATTATAATAGGATTTTGTTTTTACATTATATTTTCGGAATTTTATATAAATAAAAAATTTACTTAATTTTATCTTATTTAAAATACCAACAATTTATATAAGAATTTCATGGATAATCTTAAACATTTTTTATTTTCACATCATAACTTAATATTATTAATTGATAAAATGATTCGTTTATAGTTTTATACTAATGTTGAGCATGTAACGTATTAAAAGATAATTGTAACCAACTTTTTATACTACTCTTAATATCATGGACAAACTATATAGGGTATGGTGGTGTGGATATAGGGGTGTGGGATTAAGTGTGGGGTTGTAGAGTGATAGTAAGGTGTAGGTGTGAAGGTAAGGTGTAATGGAGGTGGGATGGTGTTAGTATGTGGAGTAAGGTGTGGTGGTGGTGTGGTAGGGTGGGGGGGGTAAATTCTGTAGGTGTTGGGTTAGGTGTAGTGGTGGCGATAAGGTGTTAAGTAATGATGTAGGGGTGTGGGTGGTAATATGTAGGGGTGGTTGTGTGGCGGTAAGGTATGCGGGTGGTGGTGGTTGTGGTGGTGTTTTTGGGGATGGTTGGGGGGTTGTATACTTATGATTACGGTAGGATATGACGATTCTTATTGCATATATGTACAACGCATGGTGTGAGGTCATAACAACACATGAGTGTGTTATGATTGGCTCATGCGTTATGTCATAATCAACACATGAGTTTGATATGACTATATTATGATCTCTTGCGTTATGCTATAGTAACGCACGGGATATGACAAAATCGGTGTTTGCAGTTAGGGAAGTAATTACTTATGTGGTATATATTTGCATGTATGAGGTCATATCATACACGTGCGAAACCGTATGGTATGACCTCGAACCATTGTACTGTCATATTATGAAGTTTTATCCCCCCCAAATTATAGGTGGACACCAATAGGTACCAATGTAATAGAATCAAAGGACCGGTACATACTGGGCGTTTTAAAAAACTTAACCTATAGGTTACTATTTCTTTGGTCCCAGGTAGAAAGGGCATGAGTCAAATTTTGTAGGTTTTCAGTACAAGTGTTTGAAAGTTAAAAATTATTTTGCTGTAACAATTATATAATAGCCTAAATTGAAAATTGGCTAATTTTCAAAAAATGTAGCACTATTTGATAGTAATGTTTGATTTAGTCTCACATAATTTTATTATAAAATAATTGTACATAAGTCCTTTGTATTTTAATATTTTTGACATAAGTCCTTTTGATAATGACTTAAGCCATTTCACAATACCTTGTAAGGACTTAAATCCTATATTAAATTACATATTTAAAGTTTGAAATAAATAAATATATATTAAATTTTAAAATATTCCTTTATTTTTTTTTACAATTGTGTTTTCTTTAAAATCATAATTATTCTAATTTCACATAATAAAAAAAAATCAAATAAGTACCTAAATAATTATTAATTTTTATCATGTTAATAATTATTAAATACATATAAAAAATAATAATATTAATCATAATCAGTATCATACAGATCTGGATCATCTCTTGCATTTTCTTCTTCATTAGTTGTAAGGTTTTTTATAAAATTCATGATACACATTTGGAATTAACGGGAGTATGTCAAGAAGATCTTGTTTTTTTTCTTTAGAAATTGGTACTGAAGCATTATAAGTATTTTTTAAATTAATGATGTTGTCCATACTTTTGTTTCTTCTTCTTAAATTTAAGACTTTAAAATCTTCAGCTTCATTTAAACTAGTTTATTATTACAATTAAATTAAAGCAGTAAACAGTTTAAAATGTCAAATTATTTTGTTTAAAATAATGTAATAGATACTCAGAAAAAAATTATTTTACTTCAAAAAATTATTATAAATCAATAAATATTGATATAATTGGATTATAGTAAATACTACAGATTTGTAAATTTTATGAAATTGACATTAAAAAAATATTAATTTTTTATAGTACTTAGTTAGAATTTTTAACTTTAAAAAAAAATAATAAAACTTTTAAATTAGGTATGCATTAAATTTAATACTAACCTAAATTATTTAAAACAGTTAAATTTCCGCCAGCAGGAACTTCAAATTCATTTTGTTCAATATCTATAATGTAATAATAAAATACATATAGGTATATATAATATTATAAAATAATTTTTATCAATTACTTATTATATTATTATAGTACCTACATAAATATAATTTATTATTGTTTATTGCATAATGATATTTAAACATTAGGTTATAAATTTGAAATTAAAATATTAATTAATTTAAGTATTAAGTACCTTCATAATATTATTCGAGTTATCATTTATTATATCTTGAATAAATGATTCGTTCATTAGTGTTTGAATTTCTTCTCTGTGACCTGATAAATCAGATTCATTATCTGATGATTCTGGTATATAATCTTGATCGAGATCAAAATTATTGTCTATATCATATTCATCTGTTAATCATTTGTTTTATTTATTATTATATAATTTGTTACAGTACGTAAGGAATGTAATAAAATCGTATTCATATTTAATATAATATTCTACTTACCAATATCATTTGATAAAGTTAGTTTCTTTATAGTCATTTCAATTATTCGTAATGCACGTTTTTTTATTTTTGAATTTTATTATAATAACTTAAATAATATATTGGTCTTTATTTGAACTTACGTATAATAATTAAATAATATATCAAAAATTGAAAGTGAAACCATGAAAACAATGTGACTATTGATTTAACTACTAAAGTCAATGAAGTTTTTGGAATGAACAAATAATAATAATGATAAATTGATTAAAATAACAACATTATATTATTATGATTAATATAAATAACTACTTATTTTTATTTTTATCTAATATTAAGTACACGTGTCAAACTTGTTTACGTAAATAATAAAAATGATATTATATAGCTAGTACTATATTATAATATATGTCTATACCTATGTCTATATTATAATATTTTAATTTATTATGATAATGAATATAAATACTGTTTCTTGACTTAAGCCATTATAATATGATATAGGTAACAAAAGTCGTAAGTCATCTTAAGCCATTTATACCTAACTAATAAAATGATAAAAAAGACAAGTCATCATACACCTCATATGCCCTTTTAACCAAAAAAAAAGTGTGTAATGTTGAGATAGGTATGCCCTTTTTATTTTCTTTATAATATGAAAAATATTAATTTCTGACTTATGCTACCTGGATCAAAAAATCAAGCGAAAAATACACAATAATTATAGTGAAAAACAAAAATTTTTGTCAAAAAATGACTTAAGCCCTTTCTACCTGGGACCAAAGATTTGATGTTTATTTAATTAATGAAAAAATGTGCAGAAAAAAATGAATACATAAGTAGTAATTATATATACGAGTATATATATATTATATGTAATTTTGTTGTCACCATTTTAGTTTTTTACCCGTTAATGAATCGATTTTAACTAATTTAGTCGTTGTCATAAAATATCCATGTAAAGCCCAAGTAAGAGCATCGCAATGTAGATGTAGATGTATAATGTACTGTATACATAATAAATTTCTTATAATTAAGAGAATGATGTTAAAAAAAACTATTAAAAAATAAGGGGATAAATTACAAGTTCCTATATAACAAAACACAAAATTGTTATTTATCGAGTTATGGTCCTGTTGTGTCTACTGGTATAGTGTGATATATTATTTGATACATTAAATAAAATTATTGAAACTTTCATATTAAAATACACATTTTACATATACATTATACATTTCTTATAATTAAAAGAAAGATATTAAAAAAACTATTAAAAAATAAGGGGATAAATTACAAGTTTCTATATAACAAAAGACAAAACACAAAATTGTTATTTTTCCTGTTGTGTCTACTGGTAGTGTGATATATTATATGATACATTAAATAAAATTATTGAAACTTTGATATTAAACTACACGCATATTCGGATTATTACCTATTATATATAAAAGTTCACATAACAAATACATAGTACGCGCCATATATTATTTATGACAAAAAATATGAAATATTATGAACCTACTTGATTTCTTTAATGATATCTGTTACTTTTTCTGTATTATGATAATTTTAGTACTTTTTGTGCACCACCTTTAAATATACGTTTTTTAGTAAAACCATCAGATACAGAACGTATTTATAAAACAATATTATAGATAATAAAAATAAAAATTCACAACAAAAAAAAAATATATAAATAATGTAAATTATAGTATAGTTCTCCAGGAATATGAAATAATAGTACTTCATGTTGGTATTATTATTATTTTTTTTTTATAGATAACACATTATTCAATGATATTATTGTGCATTAAATAATAAAATGTATATAAGATGCATCATGTGATACGGTCAATATTGTGTAGGTAAAGGGTTAGCCATCGCCTATAAATGAAGCATCATATGTTTTAAGTTATTATACGTTTTCCTTTATTCTTATAGTATTTAATAAAATATACATGTGGCCAATGACGTGGGATTGGTGCAGTGTAAGAAAGTGACCAGATGAGAGAGGGCACCGGTAGACTTATGCAATTAGCCGTTAGAAAGGCTGACCCGCTTAATTAGACAAGGAAAAGGTAGGACGGGATGGTCGACTAAAATAAATATGTAGTCAAAATAAAAAAAATATAAAAAAAAAAAAAAAAAAAAAAAATATAAAAGATGCGTATCGATTGATATCGTAGTTGTATGTCGCCGTTATCGGATGGTGTTGCAGGCAAAGGTGGTCCCGGTGGTGGTTAATGCTGAAGACGAAAGTCACCCGCCGTTGGTGAGCGACGTAACTCACGTAATGTATCACGGAACGTACTTGTTCGGATTACCGACACCATCGTCGGCATGGCTCTAGTCGAAAGTTGTTGCTGTCTTCGTTACTGTCTCCGTCGGATGCC
>JAIUCT010000010.1:5095369-5149923 GCA_021307375.1 Tetraneura akinire
GCATTATATAGGGGGATTCCTGCGCAAAATTTTTTTCGAAAAAAAACACTTAGAATTTTTTATATACGAAATTTCCCAGTACTTACAATATAATATATAAAAAATTCAAATTTTTCTATCTCCTCCAATATAAATTTTCTAGGTAAAATTTTTTTTTTATTCTCAGCTAAAAATTAAAAACGCATTTTATAGGGGGACCCCTGCGCAAATTTTTTTTCGAAATAAAACACTTTGAAATTTTTATATACGAAATTTCCCAGTACTTTCAATGTAACATATAAAAATTCAAATTTTTCTATCTCCTCTAATATATATTTTCTAGGAATGATTTTTTTTTTGTTCTCAGCTAAAAATTAAAAACGCATTATATAGGGGGACCCCTGCGCAAATTTTTTTCGAAAAAAAAAACTTAGAATTTTTTATATACGAAATTTCCCAGTATTTTCAATGTAATATATAAAAAATTCAAATTTTTCTATCTCCTCCAATATAAATTTTCTAGTTAAAATTTTTTTTTGTTCTCAGCTATAAATTAAAAACGCATTTTATAGGTGGACCCCTGCGCAAATTTTTTTTCGAAATAAAACACTTTGAAATTTTTATATACGAACTTTCCCAGTACATTCAATGTAATATATAAAAAATTCAAATTTTTCTATCTCCTCTAATGTATATTTTCTAGGTATGATTTTTTTTTTTTGTTCTCAGCTAAAAATTAAAAACGCATTATATAGGGGGACACCTGGGCAAATTTTTTTCGAAAAAAAACACTTAGAATTTTTTATATACGACAATTCCCAGTACTTTAAATGTAATATATAAAAAATTCAAATTTTTCTATTTCCTCCAATATATATTTTCTAGGCATGATTTTTTTTTTTTGTTCTTAGCTAAAAATTAAAAACGCATAATATAGGGGGACCCCTGCGCAAATTTTTTTTCGAAATGAAACACTTAGAATTTTTTATATACGAAATTTTCCAGTATTTTCAATATAATATATAAAAAATTCATTTTTTTCTATATCCTCCTATATAAATTTTCTAGGTAGAATTTTTTTTTTGTT
Source organism: Tetraneura akinire (assembly GCA_021307375.1). Lineage (NCBI taxonomy): Eukaryota > Metazoa > Arthropoda > Insecta > Hemiptera > Aphididae > Tetraneura > Tetraneura akinire. Next base: position 5,096,436 of record JAIUCT010000010.1, read on the forward strand.
CTCAGCTAAAAATTAAAAACGCATTTTATAGGGGGACCCCTGCGCAAATTTTTTTTCGAAAAAAAACACTTAGAATTTTTTATATACGAAATTTCCCAGTATTTTCAATGTAATGTATAAAAAATTCAAATTTTTCTATCTCCTCCAATATAAATTTTCTAGTTAAAATTTTTTTTTGTTCTCAGCTATAAATTAAAAACGCATTTTATAGGTGGACCCCTGCGCAAATTTTTTTTCGAAATAAAACACTTTGAAATTTTTATATACGAAATTTCCCAGTACTTTCAATGTAATATATAAAAAATTCAAATTTTTCTATCTCCTCTAATATATATTTTCTAGGTATGATTTTTTTTTTTTGTTCTCAGCTAAAAATTAAAAACGCATTATATAGGGGGACCCCTGCTCAAATTTTTTTTCGAAATAAAACACTTAGAATTTTTTATATACGAAATTTCCCAGTACTTTCAATGTAATATATAAAAAATTCAAATTTTTCTATCTCCTCTAATATATATTTTCTAGGTATGATTTCTTTTTGTTCTCAGCTAAAAATTAAAAACGCATTATATAGGGGGACACCTGCGCAAATTTTCTTCGAAAAAAAACACTTAGAATTTTTTATATACGAAATTTCCCAGTACTTTAAATGTAATATATAAAAAATTCAAATTTTTCTATCTCCTCCATTATATATTATCTAGCTAGAAATTTCTTTTTGTTCTCACCTAAAAATTAAAAAAGCATTTTATAGGGGGACCCCTGCGCAAATTTTTTTTTGAAATGAAACACTTAGAATTTTTTATATACGAAATTTCCCAGTACTTTCAATATAATATATAAAAAATTCAAATTTTTTATTTTTCTCTCTTCCAATATATATTTTCTATGTATGATTTTTTTTTTTTTGTTCTCAGCTAAAAATCAAAAACCCATAATATAGGTGGACCCTTGCCCAAATTTTTTTCCGAAATGATACACTTTGAATTTTTTATATACGAAATTTCCCAGTACTTTAAATGTAATATATAAAAAATTCAAATTTTTCTATCTCCTCCAATATATATTTTCTAGGTATGATTTTTTTTTTTTGTTCTCAGCTAAAAATTAATAACCCATTATATGGGGGGACCCCTGCGCAAATTTTTTTTCGAAAAAAAACACTTCGAATTTTTTATATACGAAATTTCCCAGTATTTTCAATGTAATATATAAAAAATTCAAATTTTTCTATCTCCTCCATTATATATTATCCAGCTAGAAATTTTTTTTTGTTCTCACCTAAAAATTAAAAAAGCATTTTATAGGGGGACCCCTGCGCAAATTTTTTTTTGAAATGAAACACTTAGAATTTTTTATATACGAAATTTCCCAGTACTTTCAATATAATATATAAAAAATTCAAATTTTTCTATCTCTTCCAATATAAATTTTCGTAGAATTTTTTTTTTGTTCTCAGCTAAAAATTAAAAACCCATTATATAAGGGGACCCCTGCGCAAAATTTTTTTTGAAATGAAACACTTAGAATTTTTTATATACGAAATTTCCCAGTACTTATAATATAATATATAAAAAATTCAAATTTTTCTATCTCCTCCAATATAAATTTTCTAGGTAAAATTTTTTTTTTGTTCTCAGCTAAAAATTAAAAACGCATTTTATAGGGGGACCCCTGCGCAAATTTTTTTTTGAAATACAACACTTTGAAATTTTTATATACGAAATTTACCAGTACATTCAAAAATGATAAATCATTGCATTCGAAAAAACGATTCTGAGCGAAGTTCAGTCAGATTATAATTTTCGTTTGAACTAAAAATATCAACTTAAAACAGCTATAAAAAAAAATTGAGAATAGGGATTTTTCTAATATTTTAGTATGATGTTAAGTAATATGTAAGTATACTTCAATAAAATTTTCAGACCCTAATACCAAAAATTGCCAATTTTATTAAATATTATATACGTAAAAACAAGAATTTTACGAAATATTCAATGTCCAATATTTTGTAGAAAAATGAACGTAACGGTTCCAAAATGTTACCACATATATGTAATAGCTATGTGAATACTCAAAAAAAATTTCAAGACTCTATCTTAAAAATTGCCTGAGTTATCGAGAAATATAGAAATTGAATTCGTCAAAATTTCATTTTTCGTGAAAAATGCCGTTTTTTCGTCATTTTTTCGAAGTTTTTTCTACCGCTTATAGTCAATTTTGAGAAATTCGAAAAATGACCTAAATAAAGTACCATCTACATCCACTTTTACATCTGAAACTCGCTATTCGTGAAAATCGAAGCATTATTTCGGGTAATAAAAGTGTTTTCAGTATATTTATTTATACTTATGGATTCTAAGATTTTCGTTTTACTAAAAATATCAACTTAAAACAGCTATAAAAAGAAATTGTGACTTGGGATTTTTCTAATATTTTAGTATGATGTTAAGTAATATGTACTTATACTTCAGTAAAATTTTCAGACTTAAATACCCAAAATTGCTATTTTTATCAAACATTATATACGTAATAACGAGAATTTTACGAAATATTCAAAGTCCAATATTTTGTAGAAAAATTAATGTAACGGATCCAAAATGTTACCACATATATATAATAGCTATGTGAACACCCAAAAAAATTTTCAAGTCTCTATCTTAAAAATTGCCTGAGTTATAGTGAAATATAGAAATCGAATTCGTCGAAATTTCATTTTTCGCGAAAAATGCCGTTTTTTCGTCATTTTTTCGCCGTTTTTTCTACCGCATAGGGTCAATTTTGAGAAATTCGAAAAATGACCTAAATAAAGTACCAACTACATCCACTTTGCTACCGGAAACATACCCTATTCGTGAAAATCGGAGCATTATTTCGAGTCGTAATTTTGTTTTCATACATAAAAAAAAAAATCACACATCATTGTAAAACCAATACATTCTTTGCTTCGCTCAGAATCTAAAATTTCAAATTTTTCTATCTCCTCCATTATATATTATCTAGGTAGAAATTTTTTTTTTCTCAGCTAAAAATTAAAAACGCATTTAAAGGGGTACCCCTGCGCAAATTTTTTTTGAAATGAAACACTTAGAATTTTTTATATACGAAATTTACCAGTACATTCAATGTAATCTATAAAAAATTCAAATTTTTCTACCCCCTCAATATGTATAATTTAGAAAGAAATTTTTTTTTGTTCTCAGCTAAAAATTAAAAACGCATTTTATAGGGGACCCCTGCGCAAATTTTTTTTCGAAATAAAACACCGTTGACGACTCTTCTACTTCCACCCATAATGCCAGAAGCCACAATCCACCTACCACCCCAAAAAGAAGTGGAGCCATTGCTCCACTTGGCATATGTACTCGGCGCCACTGGTTTATATAATATTGTACATCAGGGGTTGCCAAACTGGTGGTGATGGTCACGAATGATTTGTTCAAATAATAAATATTATTCATAACGCGTAAATTCCTAGACGCGAGGTATATGATGTGTAAATGCATTTTGCATTGTGCCGTCGGAAAATTTAATTTAATTTATTTTGGTATAATAAATATATCTTTTAAACTTATTTCCACTAAGAATTATCATTATTAAAAATAATATAATTAAATAATTAAAAACCCGTTTAATTACGTATGTTATATGTATAATATACCTGTGGTCATAAAATTGCGTTTGTACGGCCAAACCATAACTAATTTTATTTTATTTATTTTTACCCTTCAATAATTATTGGTCTGTTCCGAAGTGATTTGTCCCTAAAAAATAGTTTAGGCGTCCCTGATACATGCATAAAAGTAACTATAATATAATATTATATTATATATACACACATCGAGGTGACGAGGTGACATTATAAAGACGATTTGTCGATATATTTCTACGTACTTCGCGTTAAGTGATCTAAACCCGTCAAACTAAACACTTCAATTTCCGAGGGCCTCGTTTTTAATGTTCGTCGCGTCGGCCGTCCTGCAGGACTTGAATATCAGCCAAAACGCAATATATTATGTGATACGATGATCTAAATCTAAATGATCTAATGATATTAATTTCTATTTTGAAACATAAACACACGACGGAAAAATTACAAAATATGGGTACCTACCTACGTAATTATGGATTATGGTCGCAGATGTACGAGTATGTTAATATAATAAAATATACAGAATTACATATAACGTGTACCTATATGTCGAACGACGCCAAAACGAGTCTGAAACAAAATAATATTATTGTTATAATGGCTACGATATTACGCGATAAAATTGATGACCTGTACTTACCTCAAAAGTATTAACACATGGTATACGCCAAGCCCGTATCCAGGGGGGGGGTTTTAGGGGTTCAAACCCCACCCGAAATTTTTAAAGTAGTTTTATATTTATAATATAACAAAGACTAACTACAAAATTTATGTATAGGTAAATTGTATTTATAGTTTTTATAATTGTATTTATATGAGTTTCAGATGTAAAAGTGGATGTAGATGGTACTTTATTTAGGTCATTTTTCGAATTTTTCAAAATTGACTATAAGCGGTAGAAAAAACTTCGAAAAAATGACGAAAAAATGACGAAAAAACGGCATTTTTCACGAAAAATGAAATTTTGACGAATTCAATTTCTATATTTCTCGATAACTCGGGCAATTTTTAAGATAGAGACTTGAAAATTTTTTTGGGTGTTCACATAGCTATTATATATATGTAGTAAAATTTTGGATCCGTTACATTAATTTTTCTACAAAATATTGGACTTTGAATATTTCGTAAAATTCTCGTTTTTACGTATATAATGTTTGATAAAATTGGCAATTTTTGGTATTAGGGTCTGAAAATTTTACTGAAGTATACTTACATATTACATAACATCATACTAAAATATTAGAAAAATCCCTAATCTCAATTTTCTTTTATAGCTGTTTTAAGTTGATATTTTTAGTTCAAACGAAAATTATAATCTGACTGAACTTCGCTCAGAATCGTTTTTACGAATGCAATGGTTTATCATTGCATTCAAATTCGAATTAAAATTAAACGCTATGATTCGCACACCTGTATCCTGTGCGGCAGGAGTATCAGCTCTTTTTAAAATTATAAAATGGTCGAGTCTTATTATATTATATAATAATTATACTATTATTATTACGTTCTTCATTTTATTAGTTTCTAAGTAGGTACGAAGTACAATTTTTAATACAAAATATATAATTTACCGTGTATAAATATTTTACCCTTGTATAATGTAATAAGATGTTTAAAATTATTTTATATTTGCATTTTTTTTTTTTTTTTTCAGAATTTGTCTAATACTGCCATTGTGTTTGATATCATACAATAATATATAATATATAAATTCGAATTTAATAACATTTAGTGGAATATAATAACGGTATCTAATTGTTTATATATTTCGTGCGGAAACAATAGTGAAATCGTTACAGGAAAAGAGTCAATATGTATATTTTCGAAAAGATAAAGGAAAAAAGGTTAGCCAAATAAATTATAGTTCGATAATATTATTAGTGTATTATAGGAAAATTGAACTGTTATTAAAACTATCCACTTTGTACCCCTGATGAGTTAAACCGTTATTTTTTCATATACGAGTTTTTGGGGCTCAACCGCAGTAAAAACGGTTATACGGTATGCAATCATTTATAATATATATAGCTAGGACACTATTATATTATTATACATGTTGTATGATTTTATGGTATGTGATGTGTTTACGATATAAATTTACAAGACGAGACCAACCCTGTATTTAGGTCACGAAATAAGGGTTGAATCTATACACGTGGGTTCGCATACTAAAATATAATTTTTCTATTGGGAACGTCGGTAATAAACTTATATAATGTATCACATAATTTTGGGAGATACAAGAGGAGAAGTCTTGTTATTTTTCTGTTTTTTCTATACATTTCTGTTACTGAATAGTAGCAGGTAAATATTGTGATTTTTTGATGGTCTGCAATTATTGTATAAGTTGAATTACAATTTTGTTTTATTTTAATAAAATAATGTTTAACTTATATAGCTATTATTTTTAATCTATATATAGACACATAATACATAAATAATTATTATTGGTGGAAATAGGAATAGGTATTAGTGAATATTAAATACAATATTTACGTTGTAAAACACTTTAAAAACTCATAAACAATATTAAATTTCAAAATAAACAATATTCGATAAATAAATAGGTAAATAAAAACAATGCAAATTGCAATTGCAAATTTACGTTTTATATAAGGCTAAAAATTTTTTTCCCATTAAAATTATAATTAAATGTATTAGAAAAAAATTATATTATAACATTTTATATTTAACTACCTATCCAAAATATTTTGTATATAAAAATTTTAAGTATAAAAATTTGAAAAAAAATTTGCGCAGGTGTCCCCTTATAAGTTGCAAATTTACGTTCTATATAATACTAAAAAAATTTTTCCCATTAAAATATTATTAATTATTGACCTAGGTATCAATTTTTCTAAATATGTAAATAATTCTGTATATGTTATTCATTGCGATTTAATAATAGGATAATATTGTATAATGTATAATAGTAACACACTTTAAGTTCATTATAAACAAAATTTTTTTCGTATAAAAGTATTAATATATCTACCATATAATATTATGTCCGTACTATATCAACATGATTATGTTATAATGAATTCAGAACGTTTATAAACTCTAAACGAACACAATATTAATTGCATAATATAATAATTAAAAATTATTATTACTCATGTAAAATTTAAAATTTAATTAAAAATTACAAAAATGAAATGAATAAATTTACATATTGAATATTATATTTGTACATATTACTTTGTTCATATTTTCTTTAAAATCATTTTTGGTCTGATCGCCACAAAAATGGCGCGTGCTTTCAATAGAGTATTTTATAATATTTTTATCGTGTCGCCATCAGCCAAAAAAACGAGAAAAATAATACAAAATACGAATATGTAGTAATATTTTTCGGATTTATTATAGTATAATTTTATATATTTCCGTTCATTTATACGTCCAATATATTTAGATTTATACTTATATACTAATAAAATATATTTATTTTTTTGGTATATACTACAACATACTAAAACTTGTAGAAATTCGCGTGCACATACGGACCACGTGGATGTAGAAACGTTCGGGAGAAAAAAATATTTTCTTCTATATAACACGTCGGTCACACGACGTTGTTACTCGTATAAAATGGCAAACAAGATTTATGACTGCACTTGCAGATATTATAAATTATAATATTATACTAGAGACTTGACGAACGATTTTTTTTTTTTTTTACAAATTTATTTTATGATATTTTATACGTATTTTTTTTTTTTTTTTCATTCATTAAAACCGAAATCGTTGCAGATGTGTATCGTCGACGCCGAAATTCTATCGGAGGTTCAATATATATATATATATTATAATATTATATATTTCTTACGTGCATATACAGGGTGACCGAAACATTATATAGGTGGTAAAAACAATAGACACAACAATAATAATATATGATATAAAACGTATTCGGCAGATTTGAAATATTATATTTTTTCGTGACGCGAGATTTCGTTCATTCTGTACATCACATGAAATTGTGCGATATACTTACGCATATAATAACGTACGATTATAACTAGACGGTTCCGCTCCCACGGGAGACTGGGCCAAAAGTTTTGTTTCAACAGCACTGTTGATTACTATAATAATAATAATAATAATATGTAACACGACGGCGTGACAGTTCACACCACACGATCCATTAAAATATTATTTTGTCAGTGACGTAATAATCGTAAAATAGCATTCGTATAATACGAAAAAAACGTGCGTTTAAATGAATCTACAGTGTACATTCATAAAATTAAAATTTTTCAAAATTATTATTGTCTACATATAGTAAATATTTTTATTTTACAACTGCGTGAATCTCCGATACGTTTTTTGAATTACAAATAATATTTTTATAATATTATTATCTAATGGCAGAACTTGTCGTACGATGTTTCTTTGGAATCCAAATGCAAATCACATTTTTACGTCTAAACCTCACGAGTATAATAAAATAAACAAATAATAATAAGTACAACAAACAAATAATTATATTTAAGGTTTACACTTATTATTTGAGTTTACGCATGTTTGAAGTTGTGTAAACATACGTACTACATAAATTATTTAATTTTTATATTATTTTAAATTATTAATGATTGAATATTTTAGTAGCGATGTGACGAACTGTTTGATAGTCAATCCTAACCAAATATATGATATAAATTTTCAAACCGAACTTCTGATAATTTTATTTTATAACTGTTATGGATTAATAGAAATAATGAAATAAAAATAAAAAGGACATTCTAATATCTAATTTAATTAGTTTTAATAAAGTATGTAATAGGTAATCATTATTAATAACAAAGATAATTATTATATTTAATAAAAAAATAATCAATTTTATTGTGTTGTAACTAGTGAATTTGGAGAGTTTTAATTTTATTTAATTATTCGGTTCAAGTATGATTTTATACTTACTAGTTCTGAAACGTTCTATTTTTTTTTTTGAAATTTTCGGTTCAATTCGAACTCAAAACTCAAATATTATGGTACGACATATTACTAAACTTTTGTACATTTTATATTCGTTAAATCGTTGAATCTCGCATATAAGTACTCGTAATTACTATAATTTCCAAGTAATATAACATAATATAAGTTTAACGCAACATATATATAGTACGAAGTATATTTATAAGAGACAAAATAAAAATAATTTATGTTTAGCATTAACACTAAAAAATATTATTTTGAACCCAAAAAATAAATTCAGATGGATTATTGAAACTTAATAAAAAAAAAAATTTAACTAATCAGATTTTGTTGGTGAAAATTAATTAATTTATTAAATTATTTTAATATTACAAGTAAACATATAGTCATTAGTCATATATTATATCTATGAGTAAATAGTAAAAAAAATAATGGTTATACATTATACCAGGGGTGTCCAACCCGCGGCCCGCGGGCCGAATGTGGCCCGGGGTAGATTTTGATGCGGCTCTCACTTCAATTTAAAAACCATTAATTAATTAATTATTTTATTAATTTTATTATTTTTATTATTAATAAATATATTTTTTCATGTAATTATAATTAAATATTAATATTTCTGCTTATTATTCGCTATTGTAAAATTATATAAAAAATAATGTATTGTTGTATTATAGAATATAATTTAATCATTAAATTTGTATGTATAATTATTAAAATTATGTGGCCCACAACAATTTCTAGCCATATGATGTGGCCCAGCCATCACGAAAGGTTGGACACCCCTGCATTATACTTTTTATTCTTTTTAAAAACATTTTGAATATAAAATGCAATATATAGTCATATAAAAAGCAGTATTACGCATATAACATAAAAATTATTGTATTAATATATTATTTTTTAAGTTTTTATTTAAGTTTGTCGTAAAGTCGGTGGGACGATGAAATCTTTAAGGTCAATATGTAATATAGATAATATAATAATTGTTTATATAACATAACATAATATAGACCGTATACATATTATACATAAAATAAATATTTATACATTTTTTGAATAATATATAGTAAAATATCGCGTAATATAATACCGTTATAAAATTAAAAAAACTAATTTTTATTACATATTTGAGAATTTTTGACGTGTGAGCACATTTTATTTTAGTTATTTTATAGTGTACAGAAAGTATCCTCGTACTAATTTTTATAACATTCGGTATAATAAACACACACTCTCTCTATACACCCTCAACGTATTACTTTTATTATATTACGTACGGTCATTTTAGAATTTTTAGATAGTTATATGATAATTATAAACATTTTTTTTTTTTACTCGTTTACGAGTATATACGTATGAAAAATATTATACAGAATTTAAAATGAAATCAAAGTTTATATCAACATATTTTAGGATAAACTTTAACTGACCTTATATTGGGATTTGAACTCTTAATACTCATAAAATATATTATTATAATTTAGAGTAAATGGGGTGAGAGAATGCTATGTATAAACATTAAATGAATCGTACTGTATATGCATCACGACAATGACATTATATTGTACTCATCGAGGGGAAAACTATCATAAAGCACGTGTGTAATAACACATTATAATATCCTCCGGTGGAATCGCGACCGAAAAATAATATTCCTTTCCCATACCACGTCCGTATGTATGTTGTGAGAACCATTATAATAACGCGCACCACAGAGGCGACAATGCTGGCGAGGAAATTTCTAGTAGTCTGTTTTTTTTTGTTTTTTGTTTTTTTTTTTTTTGATCCCTCCGTTACTTTTTCGTTTCGCGTATATATGTACATACACACAATATTATTATTTACACGCATTCCCTTCTGACAAAGTTTTTATCACGTTTTTACGAATAGTAATAAATAATTTATCTGTCTTGTGACGAAACGAAAATTTATATACATCCAAGTTAATATTATTAACATATTAATGTATAAATATAATATATGGTTATTAACCTAACCGTGTTAATAGCGAATCGAAAAATATACGATAATTATTTTGTGTTTTATTGTTGTTTAAATGTATGTTTTATCACTATTGAAGAATGACCGTCGTGCAAATCCGGCAATCTCTAAGACAACCAAACATCGTAAAATAATACTATACTTATAGTCTGTATACCGTCAAAAACATAATATAATAGTTATAGTACATTGAGTTTTAATTTTTCGTGTGCACATTAATAATAATTAGTCATATTTTAAATATTACATACTTTTTCTAATAAAAAAAAATATTTCCGGTGAAATCTGTGAGATGGACTCATTGCCCGGCGTACGTAGATAAAATAAAATATTACAATATTATATAATGAAAATCTATACATGGTATTATTATAAATTATAATACACAAGATTTATGGCCGATTGAAATATAGAAATTTTTATTGGTGATATAATATCAATTGATTAAAATAATTATATTTTAAAGTTTTTACTTTAAATAGGTATAGATACTCATACTTTAATGGTATTGCAAGTGTCGATAAGTGTGTTTTTAATACAAAAACATATTTAAAACTCCATTCTCGTCTTATTTTATTTCTTATCACTTGAAAGAGGAAGACTATATACGAGGTAGTAAGAGGAAACATTGAACTTGACTTTTCAAAATTCTAATAAAAATAATCTGCAAGTAATAATAAACTGTAACAATATAAGCGACAAGCATCAGTTTTTTAAAACGATATTATTAACTGACATTATTTCAGTCTAATTTTACCATCTATAATTAAATCTTTCACTTTTAAATAAAAAAATGCAGATGATCATTTGATTATATTTTTTATATCACTATAAAAAAGCATTATACCTAATAATATTATATGCGTTTAAATCGAAATTCTTACTGAAACTCATATAGTGTATATCTTTTTTAACTAATTTATATCACCTACACTACCTATACCCATAACGGCCATAACAAACAATATTAATACTCATGTATAGTCTGTAGTATACTCGTAACATTTAGTTTTATAGTTATACAAATACATATTGAAATAAAACAACTAAATAATTTATTTTCGCCTAACCTAACCTTAGCGTACCTCTAGAGTCTAGACCCATACTACTTTATTATAAATTTATAACCTAAACAAAAGTATACGCGTATGTACATTAAAAATTATATTTTATAAAATTTCAAATTCGAAATGTATTTATTCGTGAATTAAGTGGTTATAAAAACATAAACGTGGCCAACCGCAAGATTGCCCCATTGTATATATTTTATTTTTAATTGGCTGACATTCATTAGAAATGACACTGCACAATGGACACACGCGAAAAGAAAATCACGTCTGACGAGTTCTTATTTATTTTATATAAGCATTATTTTTTTTACTGGAAGCAAAAAATCGATTTCTTTGTCTTCGATTCCGTCCGCCATAAAATAATGAGAGACAACGTGAAATTTAATGTCGCAACGATCGGTTATTATTTCACCGATCGCGTGCAGTGGCTATATATTCATATTATTATATTATATACAGGTTCAACGTGTTCAGATGAGTTTAGGTATATTTGTGTGTCCGCATCAATAACTTATTGTTTAATCTTTTTCACAATTGGGTACCTACCTACTCGAGAGAGTAAAAAATTTATTTTATTTCAAAATATTTCTATAGATTTTCTTTTAATTCAATAAATAAATATTAAAATATATCTTCACTATATAGTGCAAATACTTACAAAATGTGTGTGTTTTTTTTTTCGAAAATTCGTAAAAAATCATGTATTTATAACATAATAATTATACAATGACTCTAGAATAAAAATACATACACCATTGCAATGGAATTATTATATTTATAATATTGAAGGTATAAAATAAATATAAAATATAAATTTAAAAGAATTTAAATATTTTGATTACCTACTACTGATATGTGATACCACTATACATCGCTTTGATGTTTAATAATGTATTGTAAGTTACGCAGGATAATCTATAATAAGTTTTATGTCCTGCAGGATTTAGACTGGATATGATGTCTGACTATCGGATAGAACTTTTTGTATACGCACGTTATTATACGTATTATATTATTATTATCGAATAATTTGTGCGCGCGCGTGCATTACAACATTGTAAAAATTATTAAGTTATTTACGATACACGCAATTAAATGGCCAATGCTGATTATACGATCTTTAGGCTATTTTGCGCAACAGCCAACAGTATAATCTATTTGTAATATGCGAGAATTTTTATATGATATTATTTTAATTTTAAAAAATGTTCTTTTATTATACGCCTTACTTGTGCAAACTACAAAGTATAGTTTGTAGTAATAATAATTTATCGGGTACATTATAATATTTTATATTATATCTTTCAAGTTTCAATTCCATTTCGATTTTGTCGCCGAAGGCTGCGGCGTGCAATTATTATTTACGCCAAGCTCGGAAACGAGAAATAACTTCTGTCTGTATAGAAATCACAAACTACAAATTTAAAATTAATTCCAAACGCGTTTATATTTTATTAAATTACATACACAATAATAAGCGTTTCAAGTATAATTCCGTCGAAACTCAATTGCACGGCATTATGGTAATAGGTACCCAGTGTTTTATTACCCTATATTTACAAAACAAATAACTATATATTATAATATACGTTAGATTACATTTTTAAGAATTAATTAAATAATTGTATCGTAAATTACACTATAAAAAAATAAGGTTATGATTGTTATTTAAATCATAATATTAGTACAATACAATACAAATTACATTTTACTATACATTTGATACGTTTACTATACGTAATGCTTATAAATTTATAATATAATATGTACAACCTTAAAGTATTTTTAAACGAGTATATCTTCAATATTGTATCAATTTATTCAAATAACTAAATAAGTGGTTTTTAGAAAAACAAATAAAATCGTTCATACATAAAAAGTGTAATGTTTAAAAAAATCTTTCGTAAATAATATTGGAAAACAATAATATTAGAAAATATTGTCCGTCAACACGATATAAATTTTGGTTATAAGTTATAACATAATAGTGTCGCTGTATAACAAAAATTGATAAAATTTATCATCATGATGAACACATGCTGACTGCACGTGCACAGTGGCGGATCTAGAGGTCATCCAAGGGAGGCGAATTTTAAAAATATTTATTTCTTTGAAAGTATTTTTTTGTTATTTGTGATTCTACCTCATTAAGATCAATAAAACATAAAAAAACTCGATCCAAGGGAGGGAAGTGATTGCCCTATCGCATCAAATCCGCCGCTGTGCAGACATATACTAATATAATATATCGGATCTTTCAAATTCGGTTATGTGCTGCACTATAATATAAAATATATTATTTTTGTGTTATTTAAATATAATGTACGGTGTTTTGAAATTTTTTTTTTTTGGTTATTGCGGATAATATAATAAACATTCTAAATGAATATGTTATTTTTCTATAGAGCGAAAATTTGTTTTTAAACAACCGAAACAATAATAAAGCCAAACAATATTTGAATGAAAAACGCGTGATGCCTCTAGTGAACCATTTAACGAGCGCGTTGTTAATACACGCACCTGACGACCCGATAGCGTTTCTTATACATCAAGTGGAAGACATGATCAATTTTCGAGATTTCGGTCACCGACCGCCGATTCTGTTCGACAGCGATCATTTGGCAAACGTATTTAAGGGCGTAGACTTTCTAAATACAGGGACGATAGATATGCAGCAATATTCGGATGGTGAGTTCGATGACCGATGAAATGAGTCCGCGTATAAATAAAATTATATTAACGTAAAAACAATAAAAATATATTGCTGCAATAAGTATAATGCATAAATAATATGATTCGTGAAAATATTGTTGGCCTTATATAGGTTATGCGCAGATAATAAACGTATAAAATATCTATGTATTAGTGGAAAAAAATGTCTACCAAACTATTCATTGACGATTAATCGAGTATAATATTTTCAGAAAATATCATCAAATGTAGAATTTTCCTTCTACGATCATTTATAACAATTCACCAACGTTTTCCTTTCCGTTTCCGTTGACTTTATAATAAGAACTGATCGTAAAAACTGTTTTAAATATTTAAATATTTAATTTTAATTTCACACTTGTAACTGTATATTATAATATATATGTAATATATATGTCATACAAAAATGCAAAGGAATTACATTATAATAAGACGCGTGGCTACGTCATATAGCTCCACCTATTTAGAAATGTAAATTTTTTTTTGTGTCAATATTTAGCAACGCAATTAACATGCATTTGTAATTGGTTAGATATTATGTAATTTATATAATTTATTTACTCAATATAATTATCGAGATATTCTACTCTCATATTCGTATAATTTATTAGGCGTAAGTGCATAACGTAGAGTTGTTATTTAAAAAAAAAATGACTGTGCGCGAAAAAATTTCGCTTTATACGTTCTTATTTTGAACCTGGTAAACAATTATATTAGGTACTTATTATAATAAATTGTAGCCGTGACAATATGGGGCATGGTTTCTAATATAACAATATTATAATATTATTGTGTGAATTTATCGATTATCGTTTTAATAAGACCGTTTTGTTTCGTTTTTTTCTATACCTGAAATATTACAGCTATGAAGATATTGGGACTCGGCGAAAAAGATTTCAACCAAAATCCGCAGTTGGACGAAAACGATAAAATAGGATTTAAAGTATTCGTGAGCGAAGCGTATGTACAAATAGTATACGTAAATATTATGAATAATGTACTCATATTTTTGAAATTAACCAATATCGGTTATAGCTAATAATGAGTTTATATAATATGCGTTATAAACAATTAACGATAATGACGATTTTAATTTTGAAAATAATATGTTAGTCATCGCAACTCATTGCAATTTTAAGACTATTATCACTTATATTATATTATATTATTATTATTTTATGCATACATTTAATAACATACAAGATAAATATAGTATAACAACAATGAAATGCAATTAAAAAAAAAAAACAAGGCACATAAATACTACAATGCGAGTATTAATAAACTGCTGTGCTTAATATGTCATTACAAATTATTAAATATAATTACAATATACCTAACCTATTAATTATAATTATTAAATAATAATTATCAATCATTAGCTCAGGTGAAACCATTCATTAATTCATTATACGTACCTACCTGTATATTATAATGTATATTATTATATACATTATATTATTTACATCTACATTTCATTACGACATTAATTGGAATAAAACGTTTTCGCAATTAAAACAAGATCATCGTACTTACTTATACCTATAATTATTATTGTTTTGTATAAATTGATTTTACACAATGTTATTAGAAAGAATTTGATATTTTACTGCCGATACAATAAAATAGTATGGATTATATACCTGTGTATAATATACAGTTTCAATACGTTCTTGTAACTATAAACTATATTACTATAGGTACCTATATAAATATTAATTGTCTCGTTTCTACTGTTTCAAGCATTTGTTCATATTTCAAATATAATATTATGTTGCGAATATTCGAATTACAATCAGATTTTTTTATACTTTTAAACTTTATATGTATTACAATATCTCAATATCGAATGACGAATATAATAACATAAAAACATAATTTCGAATACATAATATATTATTTATAAACTAGTGTTGAATTGTTAAAATATATTTATACGTAATATATTATGTGTATAAACTATAAAATTTGATTATTTATCGATTTAAAAAAAAAATTTAATCTGGGTATTTATTTATAATACGATATTTTTATTAGGTATATATTGTTATTTAATTTTTTGTTTTGTTTTAGTAAGTTTGCATTGATTCAACAGATGACCGCGATGACACGCTGTGAATAATAACGTATACATGTAGGAATATTGAAATAATAATAATTAGACACGTGTACAAACAACGTTATAGTATAACTTCGGGAAATATATATTATAATGTAATAACGTTATAATGGCTGTTTTTTTTTCCATATCGACTACACTCGTATGCGCGTAATTATATGTTAGTTGGTCTCTCGAGATTTGTGTGTATAAGTATATGCACGCGGTTTACGCGCGCAGCCGGTTATAAGTCGGAGGGATGAGGGAAAAAACAAATTTTTTCAGATCACATAATAATATACACCATATACCATATACGCGGTATATATAATACGGTGGTAACCATATTGTAGTGAAACCATGTATACCTTATAACATAGTGGTAAGATATTGTTATACGGTTGTTATATTATTATATAAATAATATAAGAGTATACGTATGTAAGAACAGATCGCGTCGCCCCATCGGACAAATCGCGTGAAGTGAAATACCACAATAATATAAACACGTGGGTCAAAATAATAATAAACGAGCGGATATTTGAGATGTACAATTATTGTACAATATAATATATAATATATTATATTGAATAGGTATACAGGGTAGTAAATAAAATATACAAATAATGCGCGAGGGGCGGTCAAACTAATTCGATCGTGTCGTTTTATACACGCGTATAATAGATACAATTATATTATATTATTATGTACCGTGCACTTAACCCTTTTTTTTTTCAATTTTGTGTGACGTTTCCCGATCTCCGACATTCGGCGAGTGACCTAATTCCCGAAACGATTATCCCGATTTGTAACGGTGACCAAAGCTTTATGGTATGTCTTTTATGAGCGTTTGGTGTCGGCCTGTAATACAATATAAAATACGATTTGACCCCCGCGGGTAAAGGGTTGGTTCGGAATTCAGAGCGCAAAGTGTATATAAAATATGTTATGTTTTGTGTGTCGTTCGTTTTATAGATAGGTATACAATATAATATACTGACCGAAGTATGAAGACCCCGCCGCGTTTTATTATTCGAAGAAACATTTAAACGACGTGTTAAGTAGTATACCATAATAAGTTATAGAAGTATAATATATGAACGTTTTATACCATGTTTACGACCTGGGAGTCTAAAAAACGAGTTGTAAAACTATTGAAGACCAAACAAAACATAAAAGGTATAACCCATTTACCCATAAAACGGTTTTCGTTTTAAAAATATACGCCTGTCCCGGCTATTTTTTAAATTGTTTTTCATTTTTTTATTCAAATATACTCGTAGTAGAATACGAGAACGACTCGTGTATAGAAGAAAAACGAACATGTTTTCATTTCGAGTTTAACACTGCGATTGAAATACAAAATTTCTTCATAATATATAATTTATATACCATAATATATACAATAAATCTTATATTTAAACGTATAATTATGCTAATAGCATAATAATATTTTCATTGCCGAACACTTGTAAAATGTAAAACTAAAACTTTTGTAACGATACGTAAACAAGAACTTTTCATTTATTTTAATAACATAAGATTATTAGATAAATTATTTAAATACAATTGCCAAAAATTTAAAATTAAATAAAACGAGTATATACGTACTCGTATTTTAATTAAAACCACGCCTATGGTGAACATGACTGATTCGGTCTCTAAATAATTATAAAACAAGTATATTATTAATTATTATTAATTTGCATTCTATTTCATTTGAGTAACCACAATATTTAAATGACATCGTAACTATGTAAAATATATTTTGTAATGGCTATAATATTGTTCGTATATTATACATTTAATATAAAAGACATGTCATAAAAATTTAAAAATATATGAAAAATCAATTTTTTTTCTTAATAAACGAAATAAATTTATGTACGTTTTGAAAAAATAACACTAAATTCGAGATAGACTAAAAAAAAAAACCGATTAAGTAGTAATTACACATACACTGTACACACTACACATTATTAAAATATTATATGTTATCGATACTGCGTTCGATTCAATATATTATTATTGTTCGTACACTAAATATATTATAATTGCATTATAATTTTGTTTTTACTTCACTATTTACTGGACGCGTATCATAATTTTTAATTTTAAAGAATGTACCAATGTACCATAATGATTCGTTTTAAATATAACTTGTTAATTTCATATAATATTATTACTAATGTAAATTAATTGTTAATTGATCACTTAATAAATTATACCTTCCATTAGATACTATAAGATAGATTAAAATATTATAATATTGCAAATTAAAAGAATATTTAAAAATAAACTTAAATAAACTTGGATTTTGAAGATGCCTATACTGATTAGTTAGTTTAGTACAGTAGTGAGCAGTACAGGTAATTCGTTTAATATTATATACGACGTACCTGTATTAATATGTAAATCAATAAAATAAAATAATATATAAAACCAAGCCTCAATTATTGTTTTATTATAAAAAATTATAATATAGTAGGTAGTATATTATAGTGTAAAGGAAACGTAAAGTAGTAATAGGCTATTTATTTGAAATTAAAATACACATTATAGATTTTAATGAATATTTAATGAACTAAAACACAACCAAAATTAATAATAAGGCATTATCTTATTATGTTCTATTCATGATTCACAATTTTAACCCCTGTAATTAATAACGAATTATGATAATGATTTCGACAAAATTCGTATGTTTTACAAAATACAATATAATTATTATTCCGAAAATGTCGTTTACATATTCAATTTAGTAGGTATATGTAGTAATAATGTTACGTAGAACATGAATAACATGAATATGAATTTTATATTTTTGTATTATAATATTACGTGTTATTTCTTAGTTCTTACATAATTTTACTATGCATTGAAAATGATTTAAAAATTGTTTACGTACTCTTCGTTTTAAAATAGGACCGCGGAAATATAATTATTGTAAAACTGTACAAACCTCAAACTAATGATATTTGAAATTTGTTTTTTTAAAACATTATATTATTAAGTTGTAAGTCGTAACGTACTAACGTGTTACATGTTTGTGCGTTAGCAATATACTTTAACTTATTTAATTTTAAATAGCTTTAATACGATATTATGTAAATATTTTCATTTAGACGAAGCTCGAGTACCTTCAAGGCTTCAAAATCATCATTGAACGTGGTGAATATGTTTGAAAATTTCTGTCGTATTAAATATTTAAAATTAAATGTCTAATAACGAGGAGAGTAAATTGATGGCTCTAAAAATACGCAAACACATTGAAAATCGTAATCTTTGTTTTTTCGCAAAACGGCAGACGGAAAAAATAATTAAAACGTCTGCGTCTCGGATACCCAATATTGATTAATATTTACTTATCGTATCGTACGTGGCTTTCCCTGCATTAAAAACAATGCAATATAATATAATATTATTATTTATTAATGTCCGGACAAAACGCGGGGACCGCGATAACGGCGGTATAGTGTTGCGATATTTCCGCGAACGCATAACCAACAACCTAGATCCGATCGACCGCACCCTCCTAACTGGCACCCGACACCGCCAAGCACTAAATCAACCTGTCGGCGGCGAGGGGGTTGTTTTTTCGCTGACCGCCGTCGCCCGAGGGGATGATTTCTCGTCGCCGCCGGGGTGCGTTTCTCGTATCGCGGCGGCGGCGGCGGTAAACCGGTTCGATATTTTATAATATTTATGCATTATTATTATATAGTTCGGTCGTCGTCGGCCGTCGGCGGTGGGGAAAACGAGCATGTGCGCGTCTCGACGGACCGAACGAGCGCGCGCGCGACATCGAATCCGAGGTGCTGAACCACTGAGGTCAGTCTGTCAACGATATTTGTCCCGTTCGTTTGGTTAGTGACGTGCGACGCGGTGTTTTTATGAATTTTATTCCGCGTCATAGTTGGCGTTTATTTATATATATATATATTTTTTTTTTTTTTTTTTGTCAATACGTCTCCGCATAAGACAAACGACACGTCATTATTGAAGTACGGTTAAAACGATTTTAAAGCGACACGTTGTAGTGTGTATACGAATATCGATATTATATTAGGACAAACCGGTAACAATCGATTGGTCGGTGCCGACGAAAAATCTATGTGGCTGTACCACGAATCGTACCGGTACAAAAGTGCGGGCGAAGCGATTCCGAGGAAATGACCAACGCGGCTTCGGTCACGCGACAACGGCTGATCGGCAGCGGTGACGCCGGCACCGTTTTCGGGACCGCCGTGCTGCTGCTGGTGCTGACCGTCTTGACGGCGTGTCGAGCGTCCGACAGCTGCGACTGGAGCGGAAGGTAAGGATTAGACTTAGGCACCGGGTCATCACCCGGTTATAGGTTATAGATTTTTTATACATTTCATTTTCCGGCCATTGTAATATCTGAATAATGTTCTCGGAAAGGTATACGCGAATCTGACAATGTGTGTATAGTTTTAAATTTTATATGGATAAATAATATATTAATATTATGTTTATAAAGGTATCTTAATTTTTTAAATAAATAATTATTATATTTTATCGACAGTTTCGGAAGATGTACCTACTTAAATGTAATTAATTAAAATATAATTTTATCGAATTAAATTATCCATTACATATTACAATTTAAAATTAAACGTTGAATTTAATACAAAAAATTGTATACGTTGATGGATAATTTGAACCACCACCATTTTTCTAAGGGCTTAGAATCAAACGATGACTGATTGAATATCGCGGAAAAATCTAACGAAAAACACTGTTCCGAGACGACGCAAATAATTATTAGATATATTTAATGATGGACCAATAATTTATAATCCAAACGTGAAATAAATCGCAAACAATTAGAGGATTATCGTAACGCCATTGTGGTTTCTTATGAGAAAAAAATATATATTTTTAGACGAATCTGTTATTCCCGCGTTTACAGATAAATTTGAACTAAATGTATTGTATAATTTTACCGTTTTCGTAATATTATAGATTGAATAATTTCGTTTTATAGATAAATTTCAAAAAAATCAATATATAGGTACTAAAATATATAATATTATTTTTGCTTTTTACTTTACATACAAAATCAATCATTTTAGTTTGTACGCTTATATCGTAAAAGGAATATTGATTATTGATCGAAATAATCTTTATAATAGTATATTATTATAGTCATTTTTTTAAAACATTTTAAATATTTAATTCGTTATTAATATTATAATACTTTGATCGACTCGTTTAATATAATAATTTTGAACGAGAATAAAATTATAGTATAATATTATTATCGTTTTGTTGATGTTATTTTGACCATAACACAATACTATGTACTACTGTATTACTCGTAACATTTTAAAACGTTTCATTTTTTTTTTTTTCATTTTATTTAAAATAAAAATAAAAATCGTCAATTGTTCGACATGTGTGCGTTTAACATCAGTATAAACTAAATATAAATAAAATAATAGAAAAATAAACAAATGTATTTGTTTCGCCTTTATCGGTGTAATAATAATATAATGTATATAATATGTCGTTGTCAAACGTAGAAACAATAGAGTCGATGTTATCACAAAATACAATCATAGACTTTTTTTTTACGTAAACACAAATATACAATACATGTTTATATTTCGTACGTCGTTTTTATTAATATTAAACTCGCGTATATTACAGTGTGAACTGTAAACATAAAAAAGACGAATATGTAACATAAATAAATTAGGTTTATGCATTTCTTAATTACCGTTGTATATACGAAATCGGAAATCGTATATTATATATAGAATATTGTATTATTGTTATCAAAAAGTTTCTTTTTTTTTTTTTTTTTATCAATTTTATTTACTTTGGATTCTTTGACCCGAATATAATAACGCGATTTCGACACGAAACAAAAGATACTTCTTATAATATAATACCTAATATTGTCAAAGTCTATAATTTTTGACTTTTCGTGCTCCCGTTGTTTTGTCGCTATAAAAAAATAAAATATTTACTCCGATTACTTGCGATAAACCATATAATTTTTTTTGTTATAATGTCGCACCGCCCAATACCGTAATATATATTATAAATTTATAATATTATGTATCTCAATTTTTCCTTCGATTCTATTTCATGTCGAGTTTCACTCCTTTGCGGGATTGCAGCGGTCGCAATTTTTTTTTTTTTTTTTTTTGCTCTCGCTTCAATTAGGTCACGTGCGACGAACAGGTTCTGCGCGCAATTATTATACATAAAACGTTCAATAATAATAATAATAATAATAATAATAATAATAATAATAATAATAATAATAATAATATGTAACAGGACAATAATATAAACTCTTGAAACAAGCCGACCCGTCGAATGCGGTTTTAATTATTATTATATATTTATATAACCGACGATGGAAAAAAAAATTGTTCGCATTAGGATACGAATGCGATAAACCAGAATCTTTTGCGGTTTGCCAAATTCGGCGTATACCGAGATTTGTTCTGTTGACGATAATAATAATTGTATTTTATATATACGATTATTGTGACCAGTTATTGTTTCCTATTTTGAAACGACGCACACGCATACAAATCGAACGGAAAAAAAGCCCGTTAGCCGGGAAAATAATTAAAAAAATATATAAAATATTGCCCATCTTTTTGACTTTTAACGTATTATATTTTATATAACAAAAATATACGAAAATTTATTATAATATTATACGAAACGACATTTTTTAAAAGAAAAATATTAAAGCGATTTAGAAACAACGCACCGCGATTATTTCTGCACGTCGACCATTCCTTTAAATTTAAAGTTATTACGAATTTCCTAATAAATAATCGAATAATTTATACACACGCCCGACAATAAGAATTATTTTAAATGTTCCGATCGGTTTGACGTATATTCACGGAAATTGATCTGAAAATTCAAAAATTCAAAAAAATCAAAATTTGAACTTTACGGATATGCGATTGCAAAATACGATAAAACTCAAGTTATTATACGAAAACTATTTGTATAACGATCCGTGTTACAGAGAAAAAAACGTTAAAACAATGTAAAAATAAAATGACGAAGGATCCAAAAAAAAAAAAACGTCGCAATCACTCGCTGTTTTGCACGCTCGCTCGACTAAAAAATATTATAATTATTATTAATATTATTATTATATTGTAGAGTTCCGGTCGAATCAAACATAACATTGTACTGAAACAGCCAAAAAAGGATTCTTAAACACGTCGTGTTTTTTTTTTCCGTTCCATGCTTTTGTCGTTTTTTCCCCCGCATCAGTTTATAATAATATAAAACGAAAAACGCCTTGTACCTAATTACGCTATACTTAATTATTATTATTATGCATTTATGCGTGTATTATACAAAATAATAAAAATACGACGTTTAGCGTATACGTTTGAATACATTATTATTTTTTTAACATACGAGACGACGAAAAAATAATTCATGTTTTTTTTTTTTTTGTATCTAAATAAATAATAATAAAAAAACATATAATTATATTATTATAAAATCCACTCGGCGGAAAATCGGTACACGAATTTTAGTCTCGTCGCTCTTATCATGTGCGATATAATATTATTATAATTAAACATAACACGATAATATAAGATATAACATACGGTCAGGTTTGGTTAGGTTAGGTCAGGTCAGGTTAAAATAATCATTTAAAATATTAATATCGTATCGAATTTAATATCAGTATACGCGCGATGCAGTCGATACGGTTAGGTTAATGAATACAATTTTACGACGAGCGTGATGCGTAACCGACGACGATGATTTTTCTTTTGCGTTATGCGCGTCGTAAAATTTAGTCATTTTTTATATTATGTGTGTATAAAAAATATAAATAAATAAATAAATAAATATTAGCTACACTCGTACGGTGGGCGTATTATACGATATTATACATACGAGTCTGCGGTTTTTTACGATCGTATGTTTTTATCATTTCGAAAATTTCAATTTAAAACACAGTAAAATACTACACGTTATATTAATAATCAAACGAGACGCTCGAATTCGTTAATTTATTTTATATACGACACATAATATTATCATCATCGCGTTATTCCTATCGCACCCTGTATATTATATATAGGTAGGTATATGCATTATAATATACAGGGTGCGATCGAAGTTTCAACGTTTATTTTTTTCGTAACACTGCAGTTATATACACGCTATATATAATATAATATAATTATGTTATAGTTCTCACGAAAGCGCGTCCCCCGCGGTCACCGCGTATTCGTGACGTCACGCAGAAGTACCTATAGTTTGTGTTGCGATTGAAAAAAAAAAGAACCGTTTTCCTATCCTATCGTACTATATATTAATATTATGATACGAGTTGCTCAAACTTTCTCCGATTCGTGCAGATCCCAACACTGTTGTATTATTTCGTTTCTTCTATATATTATATTATTATATCGTTCATCGTATAATATATTATAATTAAACGTCACGAAACGCGGCGAAAACATAATAATATAAATCGAATAAATGTGAGGCCGAATAATGATAAAAAAAAAAAATAAAAAATAGATCCCGCGTCATTATATTTCATTCGCGGGATTGTGCGAGTGAGAATCGCGTTTATACCTATGCGTATATTATAATATTATATATAGGTATGTAATATACGAACCGACGACCACCGTATTATTATTTATAACGTCCCGGGTCCATACCTCGGTACAAAACTACAAACCATTCGGGTATAATAATTATTATAACGATGACCGTCGTCGTTCGTTAATCGTTTTTGAACATTGTGATATACGTACTCGTATTTTGCGATATCGTACCGCACGATACGCACAAACGATACACGATCGATTTATGGCTGCCAATAATATTTATAATATTAGCTTTCCTTCAGAAATCATATTATTATTATCATTGTTTTCTAAGGAATTTAAAATGTATAAAGCGCCTCGAATTACACTGTTTAAAATAATATATTATTTAAATGATTTGGATCGTAATCGAATATGCGATACGCCCTCGCGTGGGTGAGTTATGTTATTATCTTTTCAGAAGTGTAATCGTGCTACTGTTCATGGCTAAGAAATAAGAATCGTATTATTATAAACAATAATAATTATCGTGAAATGTAATCACGATGACCGATTTCGTATAATGTGATCACAAATATTATTATTTCCAACTACGATTCGAATTTAACCAGGAATATTATACACTCTGCAAGTCGAGTTTTCCGTGAGAATTACTCGGGGTTTTCGTCGTGACTTATCCGCCGCCGCCAATTATATTTTCCGAATCATACATTATGCGTATAAACGATTTTTCGAGACTCGTTTTTTCGTATACGGATAGAAGAAGATAATACCCGTAATACGAAATATTAAATTTCAGACTCGGACAGAAATTAGGTATAATTATTTAGTTACGAGTTATACCGTTTCGTCTTGAAAGTGATGTCAAAAAAACAAAAAAACAAAAAAATTACGGTAAAGTCGAATTCGACAAAATACGTCTTATTTCGCGAACGGTATATTATGATAAATTATAATTTTCTATTTCCTCCTTTTTTTTTATTTTTCGTATTAAGCTCTCTCTCCTGACCGGCAAAGTTTATAATATTATATTATAATATAATTATTGCGGCGAAACCAGTTTTGATGATTAACGTCAATCTCGCGACACACGATATACTCGTATACGGGATTTTTTATACATTTTTTTTTCATAATATCGAACCACACGACGCACGTCTTCGGCACCATACGTTCGTTCTTCGTCCGGTATATTCAATTATACCAACGCAACGGCGTTATTATTATTATATTTTATATAGTCTGTAAAATGCGTGTGCATTATTATTATTAGGTATATAGATATACCATATACCATATACCTGGTGTACTTACTACATACACACTCACGCACGTACAAATAGAATTAGAACCGTGTGAGTACGAGAAGAGATGATTATTATTTAGTAGTGACCGGCTACCGTGTGCGCAATCGCGTCTCTATTATTATTCGGCTGTTAAAATTTCCATTTCCAACGTGTCCTCTTCTCTTCTCTCTTCGGCTTTTTTGTTTTATACCGCATTACGTTCGATTACGACACGTTCTGTCACAGCGCCCGCAGCGTGTAAGACGATACGACCCTCGGAATATCGTTTCAACGAGGCCGTCTTTATTTTACGAAATTTACTAAAATAATAATACGAGTATAATAAATTGTGTATATACGCATCGTAAACAACGGGTGGTGGTGAAAACCGTACGTAATATTATTTATATATACACGTGTGCGCCGTACGATGAGTATCAGAATGAACTTTTTATTTTTGTTACCGCAAACGTGGTATTTTCGACGGTCAGTCGAGAAATTTTTGTTTTTTTAAAATTATTTTTTCAACTTCAAATCGTGTATGGTTTGTACACGTACGTGTAGGTACGAAGAACGACTCCTAGTTAAGTTAGGTTATAAACTTCTCGGATCTATAAAGAAAAAACGATATATTTATAATATTACACGTCGATTCCAAGGACGAACGATAGTCGATAAAAATGATCTTCAACACGCGTTATTTTCTGTATAACGATATATCATTGTGTAATCACATAACGGACCGGATTAAGCGAGAGGAATCGTAACGTGTGTTTCGCCATTATGCGCGTCCGTCCACCATAAAATTATTTTAAGTACACGAGGATTTCGCAAATCGCAAATTTCCCTTCGAGGTACGAACGGACTCGCCCGATCGACTTTATTATTATATACCGCTATAATAAACATGCCGTATAATGTATATAATAATATAATACCCGTCATATATACATCTAATTCCGATCACAATAAAACGTCTAAGAAATTAATGGAAACACGTGTTTTTATATTAAAGTCTCAGCGGGACTCTGCACACCAGCCCGAAACGGGGCGCTCATAACAATAGAAGAACTGATAGGCGACCCACCTCGATTCGATTACTGGTGGCAAGCGTTTTTGTAACAAAAATGATTTCTCCTGTGCCCGGTCACCCCCCCGGAGGTCGTCGTAACGTGCGTGTATATACGTGTACAGTTTTATTATTATTATTAACGCGGTGTATATGGTGCGGGGTACATAATATATATTGTATTGTCTGATCTTAGAAAATCATATTATATAGCTATTATAAAGGGACGATGATGATGGTTATAACAACGTGTCCGAATCGTCCTGGTGCGATTTTTTCCGTCGCTGCGGGTCTTCCGTCACTCCGATTCACTCGCTCGCTCTTATATTCGATATATAATTATTATCGTATATTATATCGAGGGTAATTGGTCCCGTTTTCTATATAAATCCTCGTATATACGTTATAGAACGAGCACGCACGCAATATCGTTATTATTATTATTATATATTATTTCGTACGAAATTATAGACCTTTTTGCGGATCGATTTTATTACTTTATCAAACGTATTATGTAATAATAATATACCCCGCAGTGTGTGTGTGTTCAAAAATTAAACGTATATACGTAGAGAGTTTAGTTTTAAGTTTTTTCGACACAAGTTTCAACGATCGCGGAATATACGAGTATATACCATATTAATAATATTATAAAGTATATTACCTATATATTATATTATTATGCTCGAGGGGGTATTTTTATTTTTTATATATATATGTCGTTTAAAAATAATATAACGTGTGGGAAGGACGGAGGTAAACGTTTTTGGCGCCATCACACGCGAGTGGAAAAAGGCGCGCATAACCCTAAAATAATAATATGTATAGTGATTAGTGAGAAAGAACGAGCGCACGCCGGACCCATATGCGACGGAATATCGCCAAACATGTGGCATTGTTTTTGCTGTTATTATATATATATATATATACCTATATTATGTAGGTACTAATACGTTGTTATATTATTATATGTATACTCGGTAACTGGTATACGCGGTATAACAAGACAGTGCACTGGGCGTGCGCATATACGAGTTTATATTTTATATACCATCATGTACGATATATAGAGGACCCTTCGGAAATTTGTCGCTAATTAAACGATTTTTGTGTTTAACAGCCGCGTTCGGGAGAAACGACCTCATGCTTGCGCTCTCTGCGGCGGAGACGAAAAAAAAAATGTATATGTATATAAAAATATGTATATAATATTATATTATGTGGCTAACATATTCTCGGGAGTCTGCGTCGAGTTAATCAGTTCGAATTATCGCGCAGACTCTCGGTATATATGTAAAATAAAATTAACGAACTCGAAAAAGGGCCCCGTTTAATTGCCACTTCTGTTGTGCTGCAATAAACTCCGGATCGTTAGACAATACTATATTATTATTATTATTATTATATTGTGTAATGTTTAATATTGTTTCGGACGAATATTCGCGAGCCGTGCGCAGACGAGTCGTTTCAGAGCTTGTGAAAAAAACCAGTACAAAGAAAAATAAGTGTAAGTACCTATATAATATCTATAACATGGTATAACTAAACACGTGCGTTCGTATTCTGGTAAAATTGTTTACTTTTTATACAGTTTTTATAATGGTGTAATTAATAAATACACGTTATTTTCGAACATCGTTATCGGACATCTTCGACAGATCGGTCCAACTCTAACCTAACCTCGTGTAACGTGATTTTATTTCGACCAACATGGTCAACATGGTTATGGTAAGACAATACCGCCGCGGTAGTGCATTGCTGGCAATTTGGTTTATTCGCCTGGAAGAATAAAATCATCTCACGTTCGGTTGAGCTTGGCGCGTCTCGGTCGAAACACGATACTACATCGTCTCCGCAGCGGGATCAACTGCACCACGCATCGTTGATAATATTATTATAATATGTAAAACAAACGTCTAATCGCTCGGAAAAACCTTTCGAGGTGGTAACTCGATATGTTTCGAGTCCGGCCAATATTATAATGTATAATATAATATATTATATTGTATATATAGTGCCGCGGGAACGAGACGAAAACAAATATTTAGTTATTCGCGAATTCTCGAAATTGGTCAACGACAACGATGAAGATGATACGATAAGAGGACATTTCGCGTGTTTTCGTTGACCCGTCACGATGGTCCGAATTACCCTCGTCACGAAAAGGGTAGACGTTCGCGTCTAGACGACGTCTCCTTCAGATCGTATTATATTATATTATGCGACGACTTCTCAACATTGTTCGGAAATAATTTGCCGAGATTTTTTCTTTGTTATCAAATCCTATTCGCGCGCAATCTTCGACGATTATTAAAAATATTAAAGAGTACAAATTTCGATTTTCTCTCCACAGCCAGAAAATTCAGTCCCGTTTCGTATAATATTGTAATACGAGTATTATTATTTGACTTGTGAACGAGTTTATTCTCAGACCTCGATATAATAATATAATAATTATTATTACTGTTCACTGTTGACAGTTACTAAATCGATTTGTCTCAGAGTCGTCGCGCCATGTAGAATTTAATATAAATATACTCGAGAAATCACAACTACGCCAGATTTCGTATTATATACACGATATAATTATCGCGTGGTCGCGGGCAATTTATGTAATGTGTTATTAACATTTCGATTCCGTTTTCATTCCGATCCCATGGACTTGGTCTTCTTCTCCTGCGGGTCGCGAGTGTCACCGACACGTCGTTTACAAGTGGTCACCGGTAATAAACATAATTGTGGTAAAAACGATATATCTATCTATATATTATGGAAAAAAAATAACTACCTACTGTGAGAACGGACCGCGAATATTTCCGAGATGGCCTATTGTACGGAATTTCAAGTTTGTTTTTATTACATACTATCTTTTTTTTCTTTTTTTTTTTATCGTGTTCCCAGGGTAAACGATGATACGATTTTAATATTCTTCGATGTCAACGCAGTTTAATATAATATACGTATGTTTATCAGTGGTTTTCAAATTTGTAGAAGTTAATGATCGATCGGATTAATCTTTTTTATATACAATATCTTTTATTATATTCCTATTGTAGACAGTAAACATAATTAAAATAGAAATGTTAAATGTGAAATCTTAGACCGACCATTACATGGAGAAATTAATTTTTTATAGTAATAGAAAAGAAATATTATTTGGAAACCCCTGATATTATGAGCGTGTGTATATGTTTCTCGTCTCTATATATTATATACCTTTATGTGCATAATATATATTAATCGGTTATCATCGAATTCGACAGCGATTCGTGATAATCGCTGGGGTACATCGGCTATGATTATAATAAACGAAAAGAAAATACATATATTACGTGTGATGTCGCCAGCATTCGACGAATTTCTTTGTCGGGGAGCGAGCGTTCGTGTTTAATCCAATCCAATCGTGCGTTCGTGCGGGTTCGTTAAATTATAAATTATACAGACATTAAAATACCAAAAAATCGTAGATGTTTTAATTTAATATCGTATAGAATAACGAATGTAACGTCGGACGACTCGAGAAACAAAATAAACTCAGTTTCGTAAAAATGTGTATAATATAGCAATATATAGGTAACGTCGAGGTTAGCTTATAGCTTATAGGTTAGATTAATAATATTTTTCTCTATATTTAAAATAACATTAACTCTTTTTTCTGTAAAAATTTACGTATAGGTATAAGTTCTCCGAGAAAATTATAAGTATAGTTATTATATGAAAATATGCTTATTATATACAAAAATCGTATACATGTTTTTATTGTCAAATGTTGAACTCCTCTGTCGTTCCGTCGCGGATTTCAGATTTCATTCCGTATATAATATTATACGAATTTAATAATTGTTAAACTATATCAACACGGTAATAGAATACAGATTTAGAATAAAATATTATTTACATTATTATCCACCGTTTACATGCAGATCGAAAGGAAATCGAACGATTATTTCCACGTTGTTATATTATACAATTTTCTTGTTCAAATATATTGAAAAAAATTATAATTTTTAAAATTATAAATGCATTTTTATCCGTGTGTTTCAGTGTCCTCCAATTTTTTTTTCTACCACGGTTGTGCCACCGAATCCGTAATTCAATGCATATACTGTAAAGGATAATATTGTCCGTAATATACGTATATTATATTATTCTTTTAAATCACATTGTGCTTTAGAATTCTTCCTGGCACATTATAATGTTATTATAAATATATTATAACGATAAACCCGTCGAAAGAAACCTCCAAAACAAACTTCATCATTTAATAATAATAATAATAACTACCACGTGTACGGGGGGACATTTACCAGCTGACACTCGAGAGAGTTTTTGACCTTCGTGAACCGACTCGGTTACGCATACAGGGCGATCGCTTGCGTGTTAAAATGTACACATTATATTACCATATATTACACACGTCAAAAACGACGTGAGTGGTTTTCTGACCAAATTTAATTCGAAATTCAAAATATAATAATCATATATTAATATATTATGTTTTAAACTCCTTTTAACATCGCTACGCACTAATGCGTTCGGTTAATCACTAATTCCAAAATAACACTTATGTTACTTATATAATAATAATTATTCGATTGATAATAGGATCGCCACGTATATCATAATATCCGAGAATAATATTATTTTTTGTTGCGGGTACGTATACGTAATATGATTATTATTATCGTGAAGACGCGGCGAGGGAAGACCGACTTTATATAAATATAATAATAATACGTATAAGGTATGCTGCGATGATTGTAGTCGAAGCGAGGGACGAAAGACGATATAGCGACAGAATAGACGAAAATCGCCTGTCGCAGTTGGTCGAAAATCAATTATTGTACTTAGGCCGAATCGTTATTACATTATCATCATCGTGACGGGAGAATGACAAAATTAATTATGGTGGCATAAATAATAACAAGGCGCGTATGTATCATTTATCACTCAAATTCGGTCGGGAAAGCACTCGTCGGCGGACATACATTACACTTTATAATATAATAATAATATAAATATTCCGTCCGGACGCGATTATTATGTGTCCAATATATAATAATAATATATTATTGTAGGTTAGGTACGCGAGTACGTTTATAATACCCCACACGAGTCATTTATATTATACGAGTATATAATATTATTTATTATGTGACCATCATCAATCCGAGTCCAGGCGAGGGACATAATATTATACGACATCGAAACTCTTCTACCCCGGTGGTCCGTTGTCCGGATCCATCCGCCGTTTATTATAATCGTCATCATCATAATCGCCGTCGCCATAATATTATTACGGGCATATTATACTTATAATATAATAATAATTATAGGTGTATAATATATTATATTATTATTATTTATTATACTGCTGTCAACGCGAGCGAATCTTTTCGCGATTCTCATCGGTCGCGAGTATACGAATATTAACATTGTACATAACACGTCCTGCCAGCAAGTTTTATATTATAACCAGTGTTTGATTTGAAGAAAAAAAAG
Organism: Tetraneura akinire; assembly: GCA_021307375.1. Lineage (NCBI taxonomy): Eukaryota > Metazoa > Arthropoda > Insecta > Hemiptera > Aphididae > Tetraneura > Tetraneura akinire. Next base: position 5,129,352 of record JAIUCT010000010.1, read on the forward strand.
AAGGGGGACTATCAGACTTTCAAAAAAATTAGCGTCCCCCCTAATATGCTTAAGTACATGTAATATCATAGGGGATTTAATAATTAGTAGGGGTACGCTCAAAAAAATAAAAAATAGAAGAGGTACTCCGTCCCCCCGCGCCCCCCTCAAATCAAGCACTGATTATAACGTACTTTTTAATATTATAACATCGTACACGTGTGATTACACTGAACGAGTATAATATTAAATATATAATAGATATTCGTGGATACGACAAAAGGTCGATCTCGTATGTGTGTAGGGTACGGCCGCACTTGATCGACCCTCGTTTTAACGATATAATATAGGCTTATAAATCGTTAATATATTTCCGTTTCGAGGCTAATCGTTTTTCGAAAATTCCCGACAACACGGACACCGTATACGTGCTCCGATGTGATTATACGCGTCTTGCAGTGCTGTATGTAGGTATACAACATGACTGGAGACTTGTGTGCCCTTCACCATTAAACATTATTATTATTATTATTGTTATTATTATTGTGTAATATTATTTTATTCAGTGGGTAAGTTTAGTAATTTAACGATTTTGATTTTATACGACGATGAGACGAAACGAGACGTCGAAACAATACATAACATTAACGACCACCGTGTTAAAAGACATAAATCATCGAATTAATCCGTCGCGGGTAATATTATTATTATTATTATTATTATTTTATAACGCGTAATATTTCAAAAAGAAAATTGGTCGTGATTAGTGGATATAATTATATATATGTATATATTCGTAATGGACGAATAACGCGTTGTTATCGGAGGTAATAAAAATATAACAATAATACTCGTAACTGTTGCTCTGTTTAACCGCGAAAGGGTTTACTTTACATTATAATTGCGTGTATACGTGTGTAATGTGCGTAATGTGCGTATATTTAAATATTTTATTAGGACAGAAAACCGAACGTTGTTGATATCAAGTTATTTTAAAATCTATTATCTAACCTAACACGTATATGAAATATGATATATGATGTTGATTGTAGTGAATGATATTAAATATTATAATATTTTATATACCTACCATTTATATTTAAAAAATTAAAAAGAAAAATTTGAATCGCGAGCGAATTTCTCTAGACAGAATTTCATTTTAATATTAAATATTTATAAATTAAAGGTATAAATAAATCTGGTTTTTTTATTATTATTTTTTTTTTTATTCGGTTTTTTATGCTCATAAATTTATAATATCCCCGAATATTATTGATTTGCATATATGCGTGTACCATAATAATAATATGTAACTTTAACCACAGTTATAAAATATATAATCCCAATAACGGAGACATATATGACCGTGCCCTTGCGGTGATGTTATAATCACGGCCCGAGGAAACTCTACCAAAACGCTTTTACAATATTCCTGCGGGCGACGGGAAGGATCTAATTTATATAACGTATCGTGGACCGCGGTAAAAATACCATTTTCGAATCACCGATGTAATAATAATAATATAACATTTGTTTGCGTACATTATGATATACTATAGGTAAAATAGGAAAATTAAAACGAGTTGTGAAATTATTTTTGATAAAAACGAGTGTTCTCGAAAATCTTTCGCCCAAATTCTATGGTAAATCGAAAAATATAATTATTATTTTTTTCTAGGTAAATGAAAAGATTTTGCTATCGAGACTAAATTAGGTTAGGTTTTTATTTGTTTTCGATCCAGCGTTGGCTCATCGTCCCGTCCTAAAAACTATAACGTCGTAGGTACGTCATACGTGTTCGGTCATATTTTTACTTCGAAACGATTTGCATGTATGGCTGTTGACGTGTTTATTCACTTATAGTTTATACCGACAATAACATTGGGTTAGGCGTGTACGGAGCGATCGCAATATCAGTATATGTCATATGACACTGTATCATCGTCAATGTTTTATATACTAACATATACAATAATATTTTAATCCTGCTGTAATCTGTACAAAGTAGTATATTTCTTGCGATAATGTTTACAAGATATTAGTCACTATATTCTAGTAGGTACTTTGAGAAAATGAAATATTTGTACAAAAAAAAAAAATAATTTTTTCTTCCTATAATATTAAACACTTACCTACCGTTTATATATCTTTCGCTTTCACTATAGTTGTCGCGATTATTGTGTATAAATTAATATTATTCTAATGCGATTTAACATGAAAAGTTATTTTCTGTCCAATAATAAAAACTTTCGTTCAACGTGCAATTGCTGGAGATTAACATTTTGACCTGAAAAACGTAATTTCCTACACGTAATTTTTTGTAAAAATATTATAATATTAAGTTCGTGCCCTGTACTCTGCGTTTTAGCTCTTCGGCCCTTATTCTCTAATTACTTTTACAATCATTAGAATTATAAAAAATGAATATAATTAATAATAATATAATCTAATCTAAACTATTATTACATAATGTTTAACGTTGTTTTTGTGTTCTTTGCAGTGGTCTGACGGATTCTTCGGAACACTCGGTCCGACCCGTCCGATTGGACAAGTGCTGGGCCGGAACGGTACGCTGGTCATATCCTCGCGGCGCACTTCGAGTCGTGTTCCGGTTGACCGGAACTAGTGGTGGTCGAGAGTTCCGCGTGTGCCTCAAACCGGACCGGCTGGACGGCGTGCGCGTGCTCTTGGACAGCGCGCATAGGCGCCTGATCCCCGTCTACGATTATCGGGCGGCCGCGTCGGGCCCACTGCAATCGCAATGCTTCAAGAGCGTTGGCGGCACGGCCGCGTTCTACGTGGAAGCGGACAAGACGGACGTCCACGGGTCCAGTCCCGTTCGGTTCAGGTACGATCTCGAACCGCTGGCCGAGCCCACGCCCGAACTATTCGTACCCGACAATCTCGACGACGGTAAGTGTGTTATCAAACACGTTAAAATAATGATTATGAACGTTTTATTTCATGTCACACATAATATTATATAGTTGGGGTTATAGAATAGATTTGTAAAGATCAATGAAATAAATATGATTAAAAGTTTAGAAAATAACGTTAAACGTTTCTGGATCCCGATATTTCGATAATTTTTATGACAACGTATTATCATTTAGAGAATATTAGACTGAGGTTAGGCCTAAATGACGTGTATGTCAAAAAGCATCTACAACATAGGTAACAAAGAATCAAGTTTACGAGATGAGATTTTCTAGGAGCTAAAAACTCCGCGGACGGGATAAATAGTTGAACACCTTAAAATCATAGGTCTATACAAATAGAAACATTAAGTAATAAAAAATTATCATTCATATAGTGTCAGAAAGATCTAGGAGACAGAATTTGGTTTATGTTCCAAGTGATCCGATCCAACTCTATTCTTTTATTCTACCCTCTTAGAATGGTAATATTATTATTAAACGCCATATTTTTGATAATGAGATTTTTGTGTTTCTATATTAAATGATGAATTTTGCGTCTTTGTTATTAAGGTGAAATGAGAAAAGAACTATTAGAGATTATGCCTTTAAAAGTACCTAGTTTTAAAATTTCATATCGACCAATTTCATATAGTTGTGCGTATTATCATAGAAAACAAAAAGTACTTTGGAATATTGATTTAGTCTGGCATCAGTAAATCAGTGGCCTATAATATTGTTTCAATATAATCGATTATTGTCCATTTTAATCATTTTTTTAACGAATTTATTTATGTTGGGCAAACATTTCGTAGACAACTAATTATTTATTATTTTTATGTAAATATAAAATCAATAGCGTATTATTTTACGTATGAGAATATTATTATATTAAATTGAATCGTAATTTTGTGAACGTTTGTCAACAATTATATGAAGACATAAATTGATAAAAATTATTAAATTATATTTAACAAAATTAAGTAATAGGTATACGATTTAGAGTGATAATAATATAGCCATGATTTATTATAAAATGTAGAAAATGTACTTATTTTTCATATAAGATATAACTATTGACTATTTTGAGAATCAAAAATAAGTACGATAATAAGAATTAAAATTTTTCGTTAAAAAAATTATAATTATTTAACTCAATTTAAAACGTAAATTGATAAAACTTTAAGCTCGTAATCTAGTTACAGATAAGCTGGTGTAAATAAAATCAATTAGATTTCTTTTTATGTTGGCATTATTCGTTATAAAAGCTACCGAAAAATAAATTTACATTTTCGATGATAATCTGATGGATAACACGATGTTAATTTTTTTTTTTTTGTATATATTATGTTCTTAAATTCAAGCAAAAAACTATTTAGCATATTTTTTCGGTGTATATATTTAAGTATAATATGTATTTGAGGTTGAACAATAATCCAATTCAATATAAGTGCGTAGGTGTTGTTTGATTTTTCCTTATTAATTTTATTGCGAATCTACCTATTGATGACCATATGTATGCAAATCTGCAAACGTTTGAGTAAATTCGTAATAATAACATCGATACGACAATTATTAGCCAATGCAATAAATTTTCGTCCATTGCATTTATTTTGTTTTAAGTTTTTGTTTTAATTCGTTTCACATCGATCGTAAACAAATTAAAATAAAAAAAACGCGTTTCTATTTTACGTTTACTATTCAAATTTTAATCAAAATTCAACACTATCCTCTTTACACGTCCTGTATCCCTTCCACAACAGTATCAGCTCTTGTTTTGTTTTTTTATTATAGAAATAATAGGGAATTCATTTTCTGCGCGGTACTCGTTTATAACATTAAAATATTGTGGGTTTTAGATCGTTGAACAGACAACATCTATGTTTTCCGCCTGTTTTATTAGCTGCTCATAATTATTCGTTTTACACATTCGAACGCATAATAGTTTTTAACCATCTTATTATTAACAGTACCTCGGTATAAAACTAAGTAAATGGTAAGTGCGGCATAAAATCTAATCTATATACACGGTATTAGTGTATTACAATGGTAAACCGCGCGTTCTCGCAGATTACACGCAGAGTGAATTATTATAAATTCGAGCAGGTGTCCCAACCTCGGCATTGTTCGTTGAAACTTGAAAATAATTATGTATAACCATTGACCCCGTTCCTTTTATACATTTCGTATATTTACCTAATATGTCAGAAACAATAGGACAATATCAAATTTTCTTATAATGTACACGCCGCGTATAAAGGACTATAGGTATATTATTTTTCTTTTTGTTTCGACGATTGCTGTGCAGTACATTTTGATTGATGAATATTACGATTTTACACACATGCGTATGTATTATGGTAAAAATAAATACAGAAACGTCGATACGTTTTCGGTTGATGTTTTCCTTCCACGTTTTTATACATATACTCTCCGACTTGTGACTGGACATTCGAGAAAACGTGTAAAAGATTACATCTAATAACGTGTGTGTGCGCGTGCATAATATAATATAATAAAATATTTAAGTTCGTGTGTTTATTTTCCGTCCCGTAAATAATATAATAACGCATACGAGTTGTTGTGGTGTCGTAAAAACAAGAAATTTCGTATAGATATAATAATAATATTATTATTATTACAACCCCGGCGTATACGTATAGGAATATTATTATATTATACATATACGTAAAAATAGTGGATTTTTATTCGATATTATCATAGTTTTTCGTTACTGGTTTTGTACATTACATCATATTATTATAATAATATTATAACGTTGTTTGTTGAACGACCGAAGTCAGCCAAGCCAAGTTCTCGGTGGAAGTATCAAGAAAATGACATTGCCCATAAATTCACCGGAGAAAACGCGTAAATATTATCTATGAAAAAAAAAGAAAAAAAAACTCGTTGAAAAATACCGGTTTCGCCTACATTGCATTATATCAAAGTACCTATACCTACATAATAATATTACAGTATAATATAATAATATTATATACCTACCTACACATATTATTATTATTTATATCCATTTTTTTCAATCTCTCTCTCTCTCTTCTTTTATTTCACGGTCGCATATTATATTATTATTATTTATTTATTTATTTATTTATTTATTTATTATCGCCGTAAACAATACGGGAGACGGCGAACTCTGCAGCGTACCTGTATTTTAGGTACGTAGGTACATATTATTATTATTTCTTTATTCTAAAAAGACATAGGTGTATATAATGATATACAATATAAGTATTATATTATGTCCGAGACGCGGATTGCTTATATATTTACACCGGGAGCTCGTTGATCGACACGTGCTCCGTGGCTTCGGGCGATCGGAACGTGATGGACGTTAAACAGATATTATAATTCAATTTTAAATATAATATATTCTGTGTAAAGTTCACACTTATTATCAAAGAGTAAGACTCCAGACTAGAGTATAATAGTGTTATATAACTATGACATACGTATATCTAACCTAACCTAGAAAATATTTTTTTAAAATCCGATTACAGAGAAAACTGACGGAAAATTACTCGTTATATAATATATTTATGATTATATATGTCAATTTTTGAAATAAAAACGCATTAAACTACTGTACACTCGCACACACACACACAGACCCGGGTAATAATATTATACATTATTATACATATAACGTTATATAGTTGTCGGGCAATTTATTTTTTTCATAATAGTCGAAATTACGTGTGTATACCTACGAGCTTTATTTTTTGTTTTTATTATTATTTTGTGTATATTTCTCTAATACGATTTTAATTATATTTTTGTTTCTTGTTTTTTTTTCTTTCCAGAATGTCGACCGTGTACTGTGGAAGAAATGACACAAGCTTACTGCACGAGTAGTTTAGGTGAGTGTCTTATCGTTATAATAATAATATTAATATATATTATTTATATATATGTATGCACATGGATACAATATATACTTAATTTTTGTTCGCGTTCGTTTTAAAATCTTTACGGTCCATAAGATTATAAATTAATCGTAATAACATAAAATTCACGTACCACGTGCGTTTATAAAACTACATGACTATATATATACAATTTACGACTATACGAGTATATTCTATAATATATAGTTCGCGACGAAATGTTTTTTCAAGAAACAAAAACTGCAACATACATTTCTTTTTATCAATAATATTATTACCATAGTATCTATAACCGCGACATACGATACCGCGGTAGATATTTAAACAATATACGGTCTGTTGAAAGTAATAGTGTGGGAATATATATTTACATACGCGCGTATATATGTATAGGTGCTTCGTAGACGTATATTATATATATTATATTATAATACAATACGTTGATAATGATATTATGATGTTGTACAATATAATGTGTATTATACGTGTATAGGTATATGCATTATTATTATTATTATTATTCTATTATTGTTCTCGGTTTTCTAATTATAATTTAATCCTATTTAAGTCATCGCGCACATCGTGTTTTAATTATACTTGCGTACCATATAATATAATACAATATGCTCGTATTGTAATATTTATTTGATATATGTTATATCTAGATATATCATATTCATATCACGAAGGTTCGACGATTTTACGTTTGATTTTATATTTAAAATATGACAAACTATCCGCAGCACATTTATTATATACAGTCCTACAGTCCGAAATTATTTTTAATTATATTGTTATTAATTATATAATTATAATAATTTTACAATAAACTATACCTGAGTCCGTTTAGAATATTAAATGGATTTTTCGGAAGTAATCGAATCTCCTCATTTTAAATAATATATATTATATAAACGGTATTTCACGCACGTTATTGCGCCGGTCCGCTATTTATTGGGGTTTGACTTGAATGCACAACGCTGACAAAAATAATTTATCACCACGTGATTCATAAAACACTATAACCATTAACCAGTGTGGTATACAATTTTGAACGTATCGACTTAATCAGATATTAAAATATATAATACGAGTATATTTATAAATCGTTTTTTTTCTGCCAAAACACACTTTTCGGTTATTATACATAATACGAATAAAATAAAAGTGACATTAAGTTTTCTAAAATATATTCCAATATAAATTTATAAAAATGGTTAAACAGTACTAGGAATTTTGTAATTTTGTACTATATTATATATATATTAAATGTTACGATTTGCGTTTTCTATTTATTACAGTTGTCCAAGGCACTATTGTGGGCGTGTCTTACGACGGAGACGTATCACGTGTGCGTGTAATGCCCACCAAGGCGCACCGTCTGCCACCCGAAGAAGATGATCGCAACAACAGCATCACACTGTTCGGAAGACCGACCACCACCATTACGTTCGGCCGGGGTTGCAGGCCAGCGGTTGGGCCTGGCGAATTCTTGTTCATGGCCCGAACAAAATTTGACGAACTGGCCCTGAGGTGCGCACCCCGTCTGGAGGAGTGGCGTCAAGCCGTCAAGGCGGACAAAGCGCCCGGATGTATTCTGGCCGACTAACCACGATATAACCTATAAATATATTGCGAATTTACTATATAGGTATATATAAATTATATACTTTACTGCAGGGTTACCAAAACCGCGTTAATGAAACGACGTTTTTTCTTTCTTAAACAATATATAATACATATTATATATATATTACCACCAACATACTATCTTTTATTATATTATAATATATAGTTATTGTATATTGTATAGATAGTTCATATATTTCAAAATTTGTAGTCGCGTTCATATAATATATATATATATATATATATGGTTTTTCGACATTTCGTTCAAGAGGATAAGACGCGGCTGCTACAGAATCCCGCTGCGGGATGCAAAAATAACAAAGACCCGGGGAAATATTATTTTATTAATTATAAGATCGACTAGAATAAAAAGTTATAAAAAACCCACGTCATATTATTATTCACAGGATTCGTGTTAAATAAACGATATAATATAGGGATTATACCTGTATAATTTATACATGCAATCATGTACGTCGCATTTTAACTATAGAATTTCTGATCATTATCCTCTTTATGATATTATATAATTAATATTATGTGCACTCGTAGGAGGTATATATAATATGGGTTTGTTGATGTAAAACGGTTGCTCGCGTGGTATATATATACCTCGGTTGAAGTAGGTATATATATTATTGTATATATGCCACAAATCAAAGGTATACCTATAATACCTTATTATAAATTTATAACCTAACATTGTTTAATGATATATTAACATAAAAACTCGATTTTTTCATGTTTTTCGACCGTATATGATGTAAACATTTTATTATAACATTAGTTTTCTTTTAATAATAATAATTATTATAATCGTATATTATGTATATAGTATATTATACCTATACGTATGTATACGACCGTCGGCATATTATACGGAGACTTTAACGCCCGCTGCGACGACCAAAACGAGCCGACGAGAACAATAATAATATATTAATTTTTATATAAGAATAAAATTAATAATTCGAGTGCATAATATATGATATCCCTTATATATTATTAGTATATAGGGTGTTTTAGTAGATTCTGGAACATGGCTCCTTTCCATAGCTTTTCCATTGCATCCACGCATTCGCATCCAAATATCCAATGCAAATCGCAACCGTATATACCACAGTTTTGCAGACGATGGCAGTGCCGGATTTAACCATTATGCCGATGTAGGCACTATATAAAATGGCCGCCTTTTTATATTTAGGTATATACATTTTTTTATATAATTATAAAGTTTATAAGGATATTAAAAAAAAAATTAGTTATAGGTACATTATATAGGTATTTTGTATTTAATAAATAAAACAATTGATGTGCATGAGGCGTTGGATGATGATGATAATATGCGTGATGTGGTGGAGGAAATATGAAGAGCTATGTCCTAAAATCTACTAAAGCATCCTACTATTATTATTTGGAAATGTTTATGCAATATTATTACCTATATTAATTTCATAAAACATAATCTCGCGCGTGTCTCGGTTCGATATAATAAGCGACGCGTTTCGTTTTTCGGAGACTTATTGGGCGTTTTATAAAATCGAACGATTATTTGTATTTCTCTAAAAAAAAAAAATGTTTTCAATATATTACTACCCATATTATATATCTATATTTCATTTTTATTTTAACCTATATTTTATTCTATTATTTTATTAAACTCGCTGTTAACCGCTTCTTTATTATATATATATATACATTATACGTGTATATATTTTTATGTGAATCTATGTGCCAAACTTAAAAGAAAAATAATAATAATATTTTTATTGTTATACGCATAACTTATTCAAAATAATAATTTCTTTTTTAATTATATATATAATTTTATTATTATCTATATCTATTTATATATAATTTTGAAGCGCGTTATACCGTGTTTTATATTACACTATATATACATTATATTATTATACATAAAACATATAAAATAAGTAGTACATATATTAGGGGTTTTAGTGAAATAAATCAATTAAATTATCATTTTGAACCATTAAAACTATATTTATAATTTGATTTATCGACTTTAGAGTCGAGTTTAGAGAGAGAGAGTAAAAAACTATAAGTGCCTATATATACTATATAGGAACTATATATTCTATAATTTTATATCCGGGTGGTACGTTGGGATAGAACTGTCATAAGTTTGTAGGACGTATGGTTAACCGATACTGACTGAATGAACTCTCGACCGAGTTCGCTTCGATATAATATTATATATACATATATTAATAAGGCTAATATTTACCAATGAATCCGATTCGTGTATAGTATATATTTTCATTATAAATACTTCCTTGAATTTAAATCCAAAAATTTTATCAAAATAAATTAGGAATTGAAAATTCGATATTTACACACTATTACTCTTACCTATTTTATCTCACATTTTAAAGTGTATTATTTATTTGCTTTCAGCTCATAACATATCGTTCTTTTTTTTTCAAACGTCACCATCAATTTACACATACTTTTTAAAATTATCAAAAACAATCGGTATATCTACTTTTTTATTTCTAACGTGACTTTATACAATTTAATTATAATTAATGCGGTTTTTATATATATTATATATAGTGTAATTATTAATACGCTCTAACAATAAATCTCTAATATATTACGCGCGACGACGTGTTTTGTTCGGTTATTATACATTATTTTGTTATGTTTTTTCCCCTATTCGTAATGTAACGTTAATTTTATATAATATATTGTCAAATCTCACATTATATATTATATTATAATAATATAATATACCTATTGTATGTAAATATTATTATTCTGTGTGTACATTATTTTTGTTTGTTTTGTACGTTCGGATCGTACCGCGATATATTATGATCTCAAATGTTTAAATATTATATATACTATATTCATTAATTATTAATTATTATAAAATCTATTATAATTTATAATATAATGACGAGTAAAAATACTTTGTAATCGATTATTATATATATATAACAACCATATATTATTATATTTTATAATGTTACTTATAATTATATATATTATTGAAAAAAAAATATATTCGTGTCATCATGTTAACATATTATACAAGTCGTCGCATTATTTATTATTATTTTCATCTACTTGTACTTGTACCTATATTATATACCTATTATAATTTCCAGATTTCCTTATGATTATATGTTCATATTAAACGATTTCAGGACGAAAACCAAACAGAAGAGATATTTTATTGGAACATTTAAAAAATCTATTTATGTACGAATAATTAAAATACACGTCGATACACTAAAATAATATTTATAGCCATTATCTGCAATTTTCGATTAAATTTAACCAATCCAACTATAGAATCATATATAATGTGATTTCAATGTTGCATCATTAATTTCTTCTTGTATTCTTCTCATATTTAAATTACATGCAAATATAACGTTACCAAATTAGAAATAATAAGCTTCTCTAAAAAATTTTAAAAAGGAACAAAAAGAAAACAAAAACAAAAAAACAAAAATAAATACGAAAAACAAAAAAATTTTTAAAAATAGAAGAAAAAAATAAAATAAAATAATATATAGTGACAAATTATGAAAAAGGTAAGAAACTAAGAAATGAAAATATACAATTTTTTCCTTATCTTTTAAAATCTACAAGAAACAATGTATCATTTATATGTCATAATATTTTCAGCGAATAGATAGGTACATATTATAATTTAATTCAGTTTTAATTGACCATAATTTCATATCGACGAAACGAACAGTAGGTATTTACTCGTATATAAAATAACGATTTAAAAAATAAATATATTGTATATAAAATTATACATAATGAAAATGTATATAGCATTCGTTGGATCTTTTTCCGAGACGATCATCATCGGGCAGGACAATGCCGATATTATGACGTGCTCTTCTGCAGACGGCCGTGGGGTGAAAATATAAGTAAGTATATCTATATATTATATAAGAATTGAAAAAAAAAAAATATACAATAACAGAATTGTACAAGTACGAATATTGAAAAACTGGCCGTAAATCAGAAGAGTACCCGCCGATGGGTCGGTCGATATTGTAATATACAGAACGGTCGGAATGTCACGTTATACCTTATACCAGACGCGAATAACACGAATTTCCGATCACCCTGTACGTGTATATATATCCTATGCGACTGGTTACTGGTAACATGGTCACTGCGGTATGTCGGTCTCATTAAGGTCTCCGATTTTATTTAGAACACGCGCGGCCATCCTCGTCCACAGACGCGCGTGCGCGCCAACGCGTTCTCTCTAATTAGCGCTTCGTCTTTCGACATTCCCGGAGGCGCGCGCGTAACCGCTCGTTTGTCTGTTGCCGCCGCCGCCGCCGCATGACAACCGAAAAGAAAACCGATACCATCGGATTTTCGTGCCAAGAGACAAAATTAAAAAAATAAAACTTGATTTTATCCTAATTTTTTAGCGACATTTACGAAATCCGAGTGTGTAAAAAAAAAAAAAAAAAAATATAAAATTATTATTTATATTTTTCGAATAACTATTCAAACTTATAAAGATATTATATGTACCTACTCAAGTAGGTATATTATAATATTATATATACGAGTAAGAAGTTTTAATTGAGATTAAAATAAATCAAATCAATATGATTTAGAATTTCAGAGACAAATGTTTTTTTGTTTCCTACTTCTTGCTACCCATACATATACTTACACATCTTTACACTGTACTTTTGCCGAAATTAGATATAATTATCTGGAAGATTCTTTTTGTTACCATATACTCGGTAATAATTATTAATTGTAGGTAGGATCTCACGGGTAAATATATATATTTCTATATTTTTATATATATACAATATGTATATGTCCACCTCCTATTTGCCGTTCTTCGTCCCATCTTTTTTGCCAATTTCTAAGCTTTGTGTTTAATTATATATACTTTGGTTTTATATAGATATCGGTTTGTCATAAAAAATTCATTATAATTTTGAAAATATTACATTTTAATACCATTTATGCGATATGGAAATTAGAGGGTTTAAATTCTAGAATACTTGGATGAAATAAAAAATTAAAATTAAAAAAAAAATGATGATTATCATAGTTATGACCGCAATGCGAAATTGCAAAAACAGAATTTTGTAGTCTTGTTGGCATCAGTTCATAATATAATATAATATACTGTGTATAATTAATTATTATTTATTACCCGCTCGTCGTTACTATTTTTTTTATTAATATTAACTGGCAACGCGTAAAAAAAAAAAAAAAAAAAATACAAAGTGATGTGCACAATAATAATTGATAATAATTATTATCCTTTACAGTGTGCGTAAAAACGAAAAAAATACACGATCATTACCTGCAAGTAACAATTAATAATAAAATGCGAAAATATCTTTTGAATAAATTTAATGATACATAGAAAAACACGTTAAAACAATAAAATTGTGAAGAAATCAGTAAATGTGCAATGGAAAACGAGTGTAAACAATTTAATTTCATACGAGTATATTATGTTTTAAAATATTTCCTGAAAAGAATAAAAATATGGGAATGGTTATATTTTTTCTATAATATAATAAACAGATAACTCAGATTAACAATCCTATACATGCCGTGGAACAATTTTATGATCGTGTTACCGCGAACTTGGTAACAAAAACAAAATATTTTAAAGTTAAATGTATATTATATAGCTACAGCCACACAGGTATATGCTATTTTGAAATTTTAAGAAAGTAATGAAATTATATTTATTCGTGTATTCTTCTCAATAATTCCAATAACCTCGTATACATTTATTATAATATTTTATTTTTTTATTTTCTTAAAACGAAACTTATAAGAAATAGAGTTTTACAAAAATATTATCATACTGTCGAACATTACCGCAACAAGTAAGATTATGTTAATTATTTTTTACGTTTTATAAAATATTATAATATGCAAATTGAATATCGTATAAAGAAATAATTGCAGCTCTTGTCGTATAAAAATAATAACTGTAAAATCTAAATAATTGTACATAAAATAACTTATTCTTATGATAATACGAGTATATATTTTATATTTTATAATATTGGCGTCGGTTATTCCCCCGACCGTTTATTATTATTATTTCCATATGTTTCGTATACAACAGATTCTTTTCTTTTTTTTTTTTTTTTATTAATTTTTATAATATTATATTTTGTCAAAACGTGTTATTTTCGTTCTCTTATACCGGGTGACGATAAAATATATTTCGTCCGAAACCGGTATCATATTATTATGCGGTGATAAATAATTTTTAACGTTTATATCGTTCTTGGCATTTACATTTTAATATTCGTATTTCGTACAAACCGACTTAACGCGTATTCGAGTAAAACTTCATATCATTTAATTAATAATATTATAATGCGAGTTTCATCCGAACACACTTTTATATTATTTTGAAAATTACCTTTTTTACATCAGAAACGTGCGTTTTCTACTTTCTTTTTTCTCTATTCATAATATATTATATTATATAATACGTGTGTACATTGCCGTTCTAACCTTCATTAACGCGGGATGCGGGATGCGGTGGTGCTATGGGATACCGTGGTGCTATGGGATGCGGTGGATGCTGGATGCGGGTCCAGAAGCACTTAAAATATCCTACTTCCTATATTTTGTAGAAAGTTATCGTAACAATTTTACCACCATATATATAGTAGCTATATGAACACCCAAAAAAATTTTCAACTCTCTAACTTTAAAATTGCCTGAGTTATCGTGAAATATTCAAATTGAATTCGTCGAAATGTCAGTTTTCGTGAAAAATGCCGTATTTTCGTCATTTTTTCGTCGTTTTCTCTACCGCTTAGGGACAATTTTGAGAAATTCGACCTGAATAAAGTACCAACTAGATCCACTTTCCAATCGGAAACATAATATTATGTTATTCGTGAAAATCGGATCATTATTTCGGATAGTAAAAGTGTCTTCAGAAAATCAGAATAAAAAAAAAGACATACATAGTAAAACCAATACATTCTTCGCTTTGCACAGAATCTAAAATTAAAAACTACATATATCATCTATATTTTTGGCGCCCCTTAAATTTTCACTATATTTGGCGCCGTAGGGCATTTGCCCCTTTCCCCCCCCCCTTAGCACGGCTATGCGTGTGTATATAATCGATTTTTAATATTCGACATGGATTCCAGGAGGAAATAAACGATTTTTTTTAACATAATACACGATATACCTATATACTTCCGAAAACTTAAGGGATGATTTTTTCTATATATTTTATAATATTATATACGTATACATTTTATTGAAAATATAAATAATTTTTATTATAATAAATAATTGGTTTTTCTTTTCCAAATAATATTAAAATTACACTATAAACACTACATTTTTATAATATAGACAACCGATAATTATCAGATCAACTATCATTATTAATATATAAATTATAATATACAATATGAATATATATATACTATATTATAATACTTATACCTATAATATATAAATTTTCCAAAAATAAATATTAAAATAGGTATAGGTATAAATAAATATTAAACTCGTACAATTTAAGTTCGATATTAAATATATATATTGATAAAGGGGATAAAAAATGATAAACGATAATGGATAATATTCATTTTTTGCGAAAATTTAATCAATTATTTGCAAGTGTCATCATTAGAATTTTGGCCAAAATTTTTACATCCATAATAATAATAATAATACTACTACTAATATATGTTTTACTTCACACATTCTTTTTCCGTCTGTGCGACCATAAATTTAATGAATGAAATATCGTTCAAGTTATAAAAATTATTTTAACAAAAAATGTGTTTTTTTTTTAATTTTTGAAAATATGAAGTTTAAACATTGAAACGACATAAATTTATTATATCTCTTTAAGAAATACGAGTTTTCTGAATAAACATGGACAAATACAATTATTTTTATTAAACAACTTGAAATTAAAAACATATACACACATATCTACCTGTAGTACACGTGCATATGACATATTAAAATAATATTCGTAAAATCGTTTCAACGAAATGATAAATATTGAAATATGTATAAAATAATAACATTTTTATGTTAATAATCTCCAATAAAATAATTTATAATAATATATTATATTCCAGCGAAATGTATTATAATTGTACAAAACGTGGTCCGACACGATCGTTTTAAATTTTTAATAATGTATATATATATATGCATGAAATTATACGAGAAACATCGCGACGAGTCCATTATTATTTCAATACAAATATATTTATCCACGCCTACTTCGCATTCGAACGGGGCACGATTGTAAATTTCAAGAATTGTAAAATAATGTATATTATTTTAATTTCGCCATACTTAATAGTTAATTTCACAACCTGACCGTGACATTTTGATCGGTCGAATTTACGAAATGTAGCGTAGTGGACACTGAACATAATACATCGAAAATATTATTTTTTAACAGCGTAAGATGGTATACAGAGTGATCATATTCATTTTATGAATTGAAAATTTAGTTTTAAATAAAATATATTTAATAATAACCCAAGATCATATTATTAACGATTATCCGTCGGATGTTCAAACGATTTACGGAAGAATTCGACGACGAGTGAGCTGAAAATAATGATCGAAAAGTAGATCGAATAGTACCTATACGTTAAATAATAGTTTATGTATTTTAGATAAATAACGAGAATAAATATCCAATTTGGTGTAAGGAGTAAATTTTTCTATATAGAGTGATCACATATCCTATATGTTGTTTTCGCGAAGATAAGCTAATTTTTGTAAATATTATTATAGTTTCTAAAGTATTATTTACGAATATCGTAATAATAGAGGATTCCTTTGGTATTTCTATAAAATATAATACAGGTATATACGTTTCTACAAATATAAATAATTTTTTGGACAAAAAGATAAACTAATGAAATAATAACTATATTAGGTATATTAATGACGGATTTACAGAAAATAGTCATTATTAAAATGATTACCATATCGTTTTTGGATATTTTACGTATAGTAAATTTATATGAAAAGTCAAATTTGCATGTGAAACACTCTGTATATTATTATGATATATGCGAACACGCGACTTACGATTAATTAATTGTCGCCATTAGTACCGAAAGTTCAAAATATCATATTTTATCAACTGTAAAATATTAATATTATAATTTTATGTGTGTATACATTATATTTAACATATCGCTAAAAGATCAGAACCTAATGATAATAATTATGTACCAGCATTATAATTTATTAGTTACTATACTATTATACATTTTAATATATACACGCCCGAAAATAATAAAACGAAATAGAATACAAACTTATATTTCATATTATGTGTATAATGTATTAAAATGATTAGGACTAAAAGCGGGAATAATATTTCATACAGAGTGTTTAAATTTTGAATTATCTGTGCAGCAATAATTGACTGTATAATTTACGCGAGAGCAGAACAAAAATGTTGATAATAATGATAATAATATTCAAATTTTCGACTTGATTTTCAAATTAATACTACGCCTAACTAACCCTAGGGGGTGAAACGTGAAACTACTGCCTCATATCTGTTTTAAAATTAAAATTAAAACAAAATGTTTATCTCGGATTAGTCGTACAATTCGGATAGACAGAGTCCAACACGAATGAAAAACTATGTAATATATGATTATTGAGCGAACAAGCAGGCGTTATAAATTTCGTTAAAATGTATATGCATCATATAATAATATTGCACTATAAACCACCGCTGCAGGAACCAAATTTGTCAATTTATATTATATATAAATATTATACGTTAAACGCATCTCGCGATCTCGTTATAGGTAGGTATCTCGTGTCGGGCATACACAGGGGTGGAAGTGCGTTTACTATAATTTGGGTATGCATTCGATCACCCTGTATAAACAGTATAAAACGTACCTATATAATAAACGACGGGGCGGCGGCTCGCGACACGACAATGTTAAAACGAAATATTATACGTATATATACCTACGTAGGTACATTTTAAGAGGTGAAAAAAAGAATATATTCGAACCGCACGACGAGGTGTGGTCGAGCACTATAAAATTAACTACTTAACAGTATGTATTTATATTATGCGTATACGAGTAATATAATACCATCGTGGTCTTAATGGAAGTAAGGTCCGACCGACAAGACTGGTCATTCGACACACGACGAGGTCCATCCATTCTATATTATATCCTCGTATATATTATAATATATACATAGATAAATACGACCGTTTGTCGACGTTGTTTCGTGGTAAAAAAAAAAAAAAAAATATTAAAAAACAAACCCGTAAAAAAACACACACCCGTGTAAATTAGTAAGAGTATTATATTATTATTGTGTTAATGATAAATTAAAATAATAATATAAGTGTAGCGAGGGAGAGTAAAAAAAAAAAGAAAAAGAAAAGAAAATAACTATCGCAAGAATGAGTCGTGTTCGGAATATATAATAATTAATAATACCTAATAGATGATGAATTTTTTACGCGGATAAGAGCGAAAATATATTATAAACACCTGCAGCCGATATACCACGTCATATTATAGATAGGTATTATACCTGGGTCGAATTTATAAAATGAAATTCACGGACTTAACCTATATTCTTGACACGTTGTTTTATCATTTTTTTCTTTCGTAACATCCAAAATATTATTATAGTTATAATATATTAGTTACGCACCAATATAAAATTATTATATATATATACGATGTTGGGATTCAATATACATTTACAAGTAGTGCGACGACCACCGAAACATTATATACGAGTATATTTTATAATCAGCAATCACAACTAAACACTATGGTACTAATATAAACCGTCATGGTATAAACCTCGATTATAATTTCTGTAACGTGGTCTTTGCGACTTTGTCCATTAACGATATCTCAATAGTCCATAATAAAACACACATGTTATGATATTATTAAATTATTTACGTCGAATGTCGATTCATTACGTGAATTATACACAAAGATAATGCGTTTAAACGAATATTTTATTCCGCTCTAACCGTGGTTACAGTTGCACATATCATTATAATAATATTATAATGCTGAGAAAACGGCGGTACGTCTTTCATATTATAAATATATCGAGAGACGGCGTTCTCACGCGCGTTACAATAATAATAATTTATGATAATCATAATATTATTATCATCGATACCGATTCAATGGCCAACGGTGAAAATCGATTTTCAATCCGATCGCGACTGTCGTTTTATGACGTATTCGTGACTCGGGAGTTTTGGGATGCAAAAAAAAAAAAAAAAAATAATAATAATAATAAACGCATTGGGAAAATAAAAATATAAAATAAATGAATACGGGACGTCATCCGGATGATGATCTTAAGTATATAAAACGTTTCCCGGACATGTCTGCAGAGTCTGACCGTTACTACTTGAGCGATATTTCACTTGAATTTATAAACATAATAACATAAGGTTTGCTAGTTTTATATAAATATATAATATATTTTCTGAAAAGCAAAAAGAAAAAAATCTAAAAACGTGAAATTTCGAATATAAAGTCAATGTTATTATATTACATAATATAACAATCGGTTTCCGATATTTCTCTACTATATAATAAGTTCGATTTTATTCAAATTATAACAGTTGGTTTTATTTATTCCCCGTGATGCGGTGGCGGATCTGAAGCTATTGTTTAAGGGAGAGAGAGGTAGGACGAATAGGAATACTTAACACACGAGTGATGACGTGTAAAGCATTGGACAGTAATTTAAGAAATTTACGAAAAGAAGGAGTGCAACGCTTATTTAATTTAACATATTGAATTTTAAGTATTTATATAAAATTCATTATTTTAACTTTAAAAATATTTTAATTAATAATTTAACATTTTTTTTCACGTATAGTCGTATTTTAAAACACAAAAACAATACACGACTGCAGAACACCGATGACGATATTATTATATTGTGACCAGACCTTTTTTATGCCCACGTGAAAAGACAATGCATTCCGTCCCACAATATTTTTTTAATATAATTAGTTATTCGGACGGTCTAATGCTACATTATAATGTATTATATACGAAATAATAATAATAATAATAATAATAATAATAATAATAATAATAATAA
>JAIUCT010000010.1:5149933-5170651 GCA_021307375.1 Tetraneura akinire
AATAATAATAATAATAATAATAATAATAATAATAATAATAATAATAATAATAATAATAATAATAATATTACGTATATATAATATACATACTGATATAATTAGTATTTATTGTGACGTACTCCGTAAATAGACAAACCGTCATATTATAATTATTGTCTTAGCCGGGAAGACGAGAAGAGCGTATATAATATAACATTATTATAATATTATTCTGAAAACAAACAATATTATGAATAATAATTATTTCGGTCGCTGTTAATGATTTCGTTTGTTAGTCATTATATTACATATACGTACACCTACCTTGGTACATGCGAGGTATGCTGGTAGGTATACCTGTAAGGTTTTGTCCGGTAATAATAATTAGTCTCTTTCATATTTTATACGCTGACGTTTTAAACCTAATTTTATGGCTATTTAAACGTTTAAAAAAATAGTCTCATATACGTAGGTACTATATGTCATCCCTCGGATAGTTGACAAATAATCATAATATAAAAATATAATTAGGTAGGTATATTTTTTTCCCCCGAGAAAACGTTGACCGAATGTCCTTTACTATATCCATTTCTCTTCGCCGGCATCCTGTGTTATATCATAATATAATTATAATTATTATTGTACATTTTATTCTACTTCGTTGAACGGATAAAAAAAAAAAAAAAAAAAGGCCGAGATAAGTCGTTCGTATATGGTAAATATGATTTTAATTAATATTCGTAAACGTGTATCCAGCAAATAGCGAATCATATTTATTACCGGACTTCGCAACTCGCATATCTTTTCGCGGCAGAGTTGAACGCGCCATTATCGCCTTATCCCGTGTTTTGAAGGCCCAAGTTAATCTATAAAAATTAATATTTTTACCACCGAAAGATAACATTATTAACGCGAGCATAACCACTCGGTTATATACGCATGTGCCATGTATATAAAGTAGATATAACCGTGATCCAAATTTGTTTTTACATGGTTACAAAAATACTTTATTTACAGTAGGTAACGTATAATATTATTTCATGCCCGTAAGAGACTATAATATATTATATTATAATGACCGCGGTTATCGTGCAGCTTGTCGCGTGGTCTTACCTAACCTAACCGCGGTGTGTGAAGTTTTATATACAAATTAACTAAAACGCATATTAAAATATTAAATATTTAAGCGCTATATTAATATTATATAACATAACGTATTAAAGTTTAGCCGAAATAAATTCAATATTTTATTTCGCGAATAATTTCCAAAAAGACTTCATTTATGTTGGTAAATATTTAATATAACCACTATTTGATATAAATATATAATATAATATTTGAGTAGTTGAGTAAGGTTTGCGTGATTCAAACGGACTATATTTTTTGTTGTGGAATTATTGTTTTTTTTTTCTATACTGGTGTTACTAACCTACCCGTTATATAATGTTTAAGTACATATGCTATCGAGATTCGTTTCACCGCACGATACCTATCTGTTCACGATTTTCATATTCTCTCGAGTTAATGGCGTATACTATACAGGGCGATCAAACTTTCATGTTACAAAAATTAAAACCGTATAAAATGTATAATTCCAGTGATTTTTGTAAAATGAATTCTGATCATTCTGTATATAGGCACTGCAGTATATATACGTATAAAATGTAAATTCGTAATACGGTTGCAGCGGTGACGGCGGTATCAATGGCGTACACCATAATGTTTATATAAACCACGACCACGGTTTCTATTTCGAACATATAATACTATATATTATATATACTATAGTTTAGTAGGTACTGTTACCGCATCACCGGTAGTCACCACTAACTCTCGACGAATGAATAAGTTAAAGACAAGGTGTATAACAATCAATGAGAAAACCAAACTCCGTTCACAATGGTCAATGATATAAAGTCGTGCTGCAGTTTATCGTAGGTACTAGATATAATATACTAAAATTCGTATTATTTGTAGCAACCACGGTTTTGGTTAATACCTATTTAGTTTGTTATCGAACTTCACCTTTTAAGGTTCAAACGAGTACAATAAAATTTATGATTTTACCTGATATATGATATACAAGATATATATACAATGTAAAATTGTATTTATAATAGTAAGGTTAAGTCACACGTTCAAGATTTTATCCGTCAAATTATTGAATTGTGTTTACGTGCGAGTATAACATAATATAATATTGTGTATAAGTGCATAGCTGCAACAGGTTATGTCCATTACAATAATATTACGCAACTATTTACTCGTAGAAATACGCGGAACTAAATCAATATATCATACTTAGGTATATATTGTGTGAAAATTGTTCTACAAAGCGATTCTGTTTGTACGTTTTTCCTATAATTAAACGAGTGTTGGTGAAGTCATATTAAAGTATTAACTCTCCGTATCAGGTGACAGACAAGGTTTCCTTTCTAAATACGAGTACTTTATAAGTTATAATTGTCTAATAAGTTTATTTTATTATTTATTTTTAAACGTCTAATATTCATTTATTTTCCATTAAAATTCGATGTCTTTGTTTCATATTATTCATATCGCAAATATTATAAATATTTATTTAATGCGTACGTCATCATCATGTTTTTAGAGTACTGACAAAGAATAATAATCAATTATAT
Source organism: Tetraneura akinire (assembly GCA_021307375.1). NCBI lineage: Eukaryota > Metazoa > Arthropoda > Insecta > Hemiptera > Aphididae > Tetraneura > Tetraneura akinire. The sequence goes on from JAIUCT010000010.1 coordinate 5,152,555, forward strand.
ATTATTTTAATTGTTTGTAATGATATATACAAACATATAGTATACATAAAAACATAAAAATAAATAATAAGAAAAATCCATATGATTACTTTAAATATTGATTGTACTGAAATTCAATTTTAAAACTTATAAAAAAAAAATTGAATCTTGAGATTTTCCTAATATTTTGGAAATAAGTTAAGATAAATATCAGTATGCTTCAATAAAATTTTCAACTATTTTTTATTAATTATTATTGTAAAAGCATTGAGAAATAATAATAAGAAGTATATTCATATGGATTCTAAGATTTTCGTTTAAACACTTTAAACTAAAAAATATCAACTTTAAAAAGCTATAAAAAAAAAATTGAGAATTTAGATTTGTCAATAAAATCATGAAATATTAAGTAATCGGTGATGCAATCCCCAATCGTTGCTAAAATGCATTGCTGTTCGACGATTAGGAACGATTTTTTAACGTTCAAAATGATCTATGTTATTATAACCCTCAAAGCCGATATAATTTACACTGTTATCGTACGCATCGTCCTAGACTCTAAAAATACTGTCGAAAAATGCCGGACGTACACATGGCCATTGAGTATAATTTATTTTATTTTTCAACATCCCAGCTGATATCATTGGGCTCGTTTTTGTTTTTTTTTCGCCGGATATTACGTTGACGCTGCGATGATATTATTATTATTTGTTATTGTGATAATAATATTGAACCACGGACACGGTAACTATATAATATCATTGTTATGCCGATTATTTTTTGATTATACAAACGGTTGATATATTATTAGTTTATTCGTATAATAAGCCGTGTATTTTAATACATACTTACGACGATATTTTCTATATATTTTGACATTTTGTTATTATATACTACGTGTCCTATACTACTATACTAGTCTTTTTGAAGGCGTAGGGTCGAATACTATCGTTTCCATCAATGTTATAAGAGATGGCTTGACCTAAGTCCCGAAACTCTTAATAATTTGTTTAATAGGATGGTAGAATGGTAAAATAAAACCAGTTAACTATGTTATTCTTTATTAAGTTCAAAAACATAATTTCTCTTGTCTTAATTTAACAATCCATATTTATATATCTATCTTCTTATCCTTATTTGACCTACATTCTAAAATATGTTTAATAACAATCGTTTATTGTTATTAAATAATAATTTTTATATAAACATAAATATTTCCCGACACCGACAATGATACATAACAATTTATAAAAACCGAAATTCGTGTATCTAATAACGATATTATTTATATTATTTGTAATGTTACTTCTTAAGAGGAGATTTGAAACATTTAGAATTACAAAATGTAAAATGAAATAAAAATATATTAGAATTTATTTAATTATACGTTATAATTTATAACTAATTGATTAAAATTTCATACATTTATTTATTCCATTTCCCATGGACGTTTAATATCACAAACTAAAATCACTCATCCATGCTGGTTATTATTTTTATCTATAAAAAAACTTCGAATTTTGTATGAACCATAAAAGAATGATGGTATACCAGTTGTATTAGACGTCATTCCTGACAAATCAAATCCTTTAGATACATAAGTTCCCTAAATTTAATCAATATTTCATGTAATAAAATAAAAATAATTACTAAAAAATAACAATTAAATTACCGCAGATAATGGACAATTCATATTCAAACCAAAAGCATTTGCAAATTTTGGCCATATTTTATTCATGACAGTTATCATTCCTGTACACGCTTTGGCAAAATTAACTACATGTGCATTATCTTTCCATCCTCCGATTAAGTCTTTTACAGCCCAGTTTATATTTACCTATAAAATATAATTAAGAAAATGTAAAAATAAATAAACTAATAAACACAAAGACGAGCTGATACTCCTGCCGCAGGGATATAGGTGTGCAAATCATTATAGTGTTTAATTTTAATTAGAATTTGAAATTTCGAATGCAATGATAAACCATTGCATTCGCAAAAACGATTCTGAGCGAAGTTCAGTCAGGTAATGTAGGTATTGATTAATATTGCCGTTTTTTCGTCATTTTTTCGTCGTTTTTTCTAACGCATAGAGTCAATTTTGGGAAATTCGAAAAATGACTTAAATATAGTACTAAGAAAATTCACTTTCCAACCGGAAACATATGTTCGTGATAATCGGAGCATTATTTCGGGTAGTAAAAGTGTCTTCAGACATAAAAACAAAAAATAAAGAAACAAAAAAATATCAACTTTAAATTTAAACAGCTATAAAAAAAAAAATTGAGACTATGGATTTTTCTAGTATTTTGATATGATGACTTCAGACATAAAGAAAAAAAACAGCGGTCACTCATCCGCTGTTCATGCCTGGCCACGGTGCTTAACACCTAGGTATATCTTTCGAGAATGTTACGCCGACTACACCACACTCTCCCATAGTTTTTGTGAATGCCGTTTTTCGGCATAAAACCAAAAAGAACGTTGTGATATTTTAATGGTAAAAACAGTTGTCTGATACTTTGATAGAATAAGAAAGTGTTGTTTTTTGATTAAGATTGGAATGCAAAAAAAATTCGTAAAATTGATTCTGAACGAGATTTCAGATAGATACAGCTATTAATTAATAATTAATATTTTCATTTAGGTATATTAAAATGTATACTCATTCAAATCATATCAGTGAATACTCAATAAAATTGACATGTCTTTATAGTTTTTTGTATCTCTAGTTATCGTTAAATGTTTGAAGTCAAATTTAATAAATTATTGTTATCTTGAATATATCTCAAAATACACTAAAATACACTAAAATCAGTAAGAATCTAGAACTTGTACGTCACAATATTATATTATGCATATTTCTAAAATCATTATAATAATTTAATCTCAACATAATTAGTGAATATAATTTTAAATTTAAATTTGTACTTTCAATGAATTTACAAACTTGATAATATAAAATTTTAAATTATAATACACGAATTATTGATTGACTGGTTGTCAATATATTTATTTATGTGTTTATTTCATAAACTCACTGAAAATGAATCGTCGAATGGTACTTTCAACGTTATATTTCCCAATATTTCAGATGATGATGCCGATTTTTTATTTACTCGTAAGTTAAACATTATATTCGATTTGGTTACATTATTACATTTTAAAAGAAATTTATTAATTATCCGATATTCACCCTATAAATAAATAAATAAATAAATAAAAATACTTGATTAATTATTCACGGTTTGGGTTAGATTGCAGGGTAAGTTTGGTTTAAATTGGCATGTTTTGTATTGAATTGTTAATAGGTTATATATTTTTTTTTTTTTAGGTAATTAAATGATTACAAATAAAACATTAAAAAAATATATTTGTACTTACCATTGGAAGATTTGGATAGAATTGTCTATGACTAATAATAAAATCAACAAGACATACCATATTGATAAGAATGAGATATGTAATACACAAATATTTCATGATTAAAAAAAAAAAAAAAAATGATATATTCAAAATATACTCGTATATTATTTATATATACCTAAATTCTTTTTGTAATTTATATAAGTTCTTATGAAACGTATATGTTTACGAATTTACGATCTATAAATAATGATCAAATCTTTATTATACTTTGTTATTTATATTATAATTAAACGACTATATTTATTATATGTATATATAAGTAAACAATTTCCTTATATAATATATATGTGTGTGTATTTATGTATAAAATATGAAGCAAGCATACAGTTATTCTTATTTATGTCTATTAGAAAATCCACAATAAATACATACCTACTTTTATAAGGTAACCTACGCGTATATTTCGATAATATTTCCATCACCAGTACTAAACGTAGACTCGACGTTTATTGTTAACATATAATTTCCCTCAATAGTAAATTGATTCACGGTCGTGCACTTGATAGTCATCTTTCGTTATTTTTCAAATGTACGAATTTTACATTGTCAAAATAATATTGACATTGTCTGATGTTTATTATTATAATATTTTTAATAAATATTGTTTAGTTATAATTAATTTATTATAGTTATTAGGAATTAAATCTTCTGAAATAAAACAAATACTTATTATTTTAAAATTCATTTCATCGTAAATAACACATTACACATATAAATCAATTTATTTCAATTTAAATACATTTATTTATTTATTCCAATTATCACGGAGTTTAATATCGCAAACAAAAATTAGGCAGCCATGCTGGTTATTATATTTCTATCTGTATATATTATATTATTACCTATCTATATAAAAAAATACGAGTATTGTTAGAACCATAAATAAATATTTTTGTATACCAATTAAATTAGACGTAATTCCTGACCAAATAGTCATACAAATTACAAAGTAGATACATATTCTCTAAATAAATAAATATTTTTTATTTCTTATTAATACGTTAATAAATATAATAAATTAATTAATATTTTTATTCAAATACATATTTCTCAAGTAATGAATCGTTTTTGAACACAATTGAACTAAAAAGACGGATACAGCTGTAGAATCAACATTATGGAGATGGTATGGAAAAAATTTGTAAATTATTAAGATTTGAATGCAAAGCAAATTCGAAAATTCGATGCAAAATGAAATTTAGTCAGATATAGATAAAGATTAATTATGTAAATGTTAACATTTTTATTTAAATGCATAGGTACTCATTATAATTATATATCTGTAAGAATTCAAAATATTATCTATAATATCTATTATCTAAAATACCAATGTAAAGACCTAATAAAATGGTCATGTCCTTAGTTGAACATATTTTGAGTTAAAATTAGAATTTCCTTGATTATTGCTAAACTTTTGTCATTAATTGATAATCTACCGCTTAGGGTCCATTTTGAGAAATTCGAAAAATGACCTAAATAGGTAGCAACTACATCCATCTTTCCAACCGGAAACATTTGCTGTTCGTGAAAATCGTAGCATTATTTCAGGTAGTAAAAGTGTCTACCTCAGACCTCTACAGACATAAAAAAAAAAAAAAGAAAAAAAAAACACATCATTGTAAAACCAATACATTCTTCTCTTCGCTCAGAATCTAAAATATAAGATTTAAAACTATTATTTTATAAACCACTTAATATTATTATATCCATCCAACTCTCAACTGGTCGGTATGGCGAGAATAAATATTTTTACGACAATATCCAAGGTGAACAAACATATAAATATAATTATGGGGATATAAAAACAATAATGACCAATGACAGCATACATAATATAGTTGAGTAAAAATTTACCGTGAACAATAACGCGGGTATATACGTACGTCATATTTCTGAATAGATAAAAAAAACCAGATGTGATTTTATAAAAAAAAAAGTAATTCTATATTGAGATTAATCGAAGAATTAAATCAGTTATACGTATTTGCATATCAACGTGAATTGAGAATTATGATGTGAGAAAGAATTTTGAAAAAATCATGTCCCGAGTTTACACTCATTATCGATTATCATAATATGGCCCCCGAGAAAATCATTCTCACTTCTTTAACGAGATTTACCTAAATTAATGAATTAATTTGACACGCGAAGAATAATCTAAATAATATTCTTGTGAAATTTTTCCAAAATCATTCGTTACGAAGGAAAATTCGACCGTATACCACACGCGTCTTCGAGAATATAATATATTATATATTATTATACTTGAAGTATAGCCAGGTATATACGTTTGACGAAGTTTAACTAGAAACGATAATTATTTTTAAAAATACGTTTTTAGTATAGGAATAATAAGACATTTTTTTTTTAACTATTCAATTCGTGAATTATTTAGAATATAATATAGGTATATATAAATAAAAAGATATTAGATAAATATTACTTTAAGATACAGTTTCTTATCGACAATAGATAATAATACAAATTCCTATTTTAATTTTGTTTATATCCCCCTTTAAAAAGAAATTACGTCTATTGAGATGCTCTACTTTGTTGAAAAACAATGCGTAAATAAATAATCGTATATAGATTTATGAAATAACCGCCGTTGATTTAATGTTTGGCCGATGATCTTACTCGATGACCGACCGTAACTTTGTATGTATAGACGACTGTAACCTGTAAGTATACCGCGGTATATATAAGTATATAAGTATAGACGCCGGTGCGTTATTATGCGGTAGCGACCAAATGAAATTCGAAAAATATTATATAGGTATACGATCAGTTTGCGGTCAGTATAATATTATGGTCAATAAATATAATATCATACATATATAACGATCGATACGGGGTATAACGCGTCGTTGCATCATTGACATAGTGCATTATTAAATAATATACAACAAACAAATATTTTTATTTTATTTTTGTTATCCGTATAATAAACAACAATATAAAGAGTAATGATATATTGTTGTTATAAAATTATGTCCTATATAAATAATTACCTGTATATTATCTACGATGTACCTAGGTATATAATATTACATACACGCGCCAGTCCATCGTGCGTTCAAGTCTCCAGTCAATTTTAAAATTTTGACTTAAATTATAATTATTGATATAAAAATAATTCATTTAAAACTTTTAATTATTATAATTTCACGTGCGCATAACAAAAACGTTGAAACAACTCATTTACGATAAATGTAGTTTCAATATAATATAAATATCTATAATTATTATTATTATTATTATTATTATTATTATTATTATTATTAATATTATTATTATTATTATTATTATTATTATTATTATTTTATAATATAGTATAAAGTACTCGTCAATCACAAAACGTACCTATATATTGTAGTTGATCCAGTTGCGCACGTCTATTCTATAATATTCCTCTTCGTGATGTGTATTACACATTATCGTAAATTAATAATTAATATTATACTAGTATTTAAATATCCGGTCTTTATAACGATCCCGCCGGGACGCACACTTCGACGTTTCGTGTTATATATTATTAATTATTATATTATATATACCATCATATAAGTCGTCTTCGGCCTCGTTATGTCTATAGTTAGGTTAGGTTTTTATCAAACGTTTTCATCATATCGTAAAATTTCCGTGGATTGCCCGATTTTAACGATCAGGGATGAGACATTAAAATTTGTCTTATCTTATTAATATATTATAATATTATGCATTAATTCGATAGTATATATTATTAACTATAAATTATTATTATATTAAATCGAATAATTATCGTAATCGATGCTCGTATTTGTAAATAACGATTTTACGGCTCCCTCAACGCGTCCTCAAACCGGATATTATCAATAGGTTTTTTTTTTTTATATATTAAAATATAATATACTACATCGTAAAAATATAATATAGGTATTTTTATTTTCATTGGCGTTTTAAAAATGTTTATTATCAAATTTTCTATAACAGTTGATCGTCGGAATCTCAATATGGGATTATATAAAAAAAGTAATAGACAATCGTATAAAATCAACACGGTTTACAATAATACCGTACTTATAGTAATAGTAGTTATAGGGATATTCGTAACCATATACATCAATATTCGTATTCCGTATATAAGACATGACTAATGGGTTTCGAATGTCTTTGTATAATAATATTTCCCTGGATTTTATAAAATGCCAATACGCCAACGGTCAGTAACCGCATTATAACCTGGAACACGATTACGGCGGTCGATACATTTGATTTTCAAGTTACTAATTTACTATATAGTAATATAGTATATTATTATTAATATATATTTACAATATATAATTTTTTATAATATATATAATTGAAATTGGAAATTTTTTGAATTTTTAAATTTTTAAATTTTTAAATTTTTTAAATTTTTTGAATTCTGAAATTTTCAAAAATTTTACCGCATTATAACCTGGAACATGGTTACGGCGGTCGATACATTTGATTTTCAAGTTACTATATAGTATATTATTATTAATTATAGCTGTATATATGTAAGAACATTATATTATAATTTTTATAAAATTCCCGATAAATAACATGACCTATTGGATTTCTTTTTCAGTGGTGTAATTCGGATATTTCGAAAAGTGTTATACGAGTACCTACATTATAATGTGTAAAAAACTAAAAACATTGTAATTGTGCAAAATAAGCCTAAGCGCTGCGGCAAAATTAACACGTTTTCCATAAATACCAATGAAAAATCGAGGGTATAGGTTAAATAATCTAACCTAACCAATTTGAAATAATTACTCGGTTTATGCTTGGTAAATATGCATAAATATTTATTTACTAAAAAATAAAATAAAAATTTAACGAGTGATTTATTTTAAAATTTATCTTTTTCCACGCTATTATAAAAATATACGGTTAACATTATAATATTTCTTGTTCCGTTTCTTATAAGTATCTTTTCATATATAATTCCAGTTTGTAAATGTATACATAAGTTATACCGCATAACTCGTGATCTCCTTTCACCACCGCATACCTTTTCGCACGTAAAATATTATTAACATCGGGCGAAAAAGACAGAACCACTATACCACTCCCGTGGTTACTGGTTATTTGATAATATAAAGTAGATAACAAATAAAGATGTTATAAACCTTATATATATTATATACGTGTTCCGTATATTTATTTCTCGTTTAAAAGTAATATTTCTTCTTTTTTCTATAACTACTTGTAAATTATATTATTATTTATATAACTATTTGTATACATAATATATTAATCATATTCCGAAACCAACATATTAATATAATATAATACAAATATCATTCAAGATCAAATTGTCACTCGTGTTAGCTTGTGAGTAGGTACATTAAAATCGTTTATAAACATTTTCAAGCTATTTATAAAATGCCGTTTAGCTGCGCTAACCACAGTAGTAGTTATTATATACTTATACATATTTATACATAATATTAATTAAATACTTTTTTTTTTTTTTATTTTGATAGAATAGAATATTTACAATGTGTAATATTTATATGCAATACAATAAGTAAATTTGATAATAAAAAAAAAAACACAACTTGAAATGGCGTGAGGAGGGAGGACTTAAATACTTATGTTTAAATTTTAATTATTCTGAAAATGTATACTTAAATTAAAATCATTGATCGCATTTTCATACGCATTGATTTATTATAATTTATAATTATGCCTATTTTATCGTATACAATTAATTTAAATAAAGTCTTTATTTATTTTAATTTTTTTTATTTTGCCGATGTGTTATATTATACGTTTAAATTAAAATAATATTATATTATAATAAATCAATATATATGTATAAATAAACGCGATAAATAAATTATTGATCAAACAAATCGTCAAAGTTTGTATACTTTTCGTGCTAGGCATGTACAAATAATCGTTTAACCGACATATTTCTATTGCGCATAATAATAAGTTTAAGTATGTGATGTATTTGTTATTTGTACTTGAATATTTAATTAAATAATATTTGACCAATCGATAAAAAGACAAAATGTTAATTTTGTAAACACAATAACGCGCAAAACAGATTACATTATATAATATTATATATGTATAATTTTGACTTATAAGTATGGTCGAAAACGGTCGTTTTGTTATTTGTGTTGCCACACTTATTTATTGAAATATGACTTTTCAATTTTATCGTGACGAAAAAAAAAACACGCACTCACAATAAGACAATATTTGTATTTATATAAATACAAAATATTCCACTCTCGCGGCAATATTTATAAATTATAATATTTCGAAATTATAATTTACTCGACGTCAGTGTAAAAAAAATAAATAAAATAATAATAATAATAAACGTCCTCGAAACGTGTAGGCAATAATAATTTATTATAATATTATTTAACACGATATATTAACGTCTTCTCGAGTGGATGTCAAAAGAATAATAATAATAATAATAATAATAAATAATAATATTAATATTAATAATAATGGTATAATTTATATAAAGAAGTAAAATTTCGAGACCATAAAGAACGTGGAAAAAACGTATTAATTCATATCGATGTGAGTGGAAATTTATCAAAATTGTATAGGTACTTTATATATTATTTTTTTAATTTCATATTGAAATATTAGTAAAATTGATAATCTATTTTCTATAATATAGATAATCGTAATCTAATTATTTATTGAAATAATACGACATTCTATGTCATCAAACTAATCATCCGTTTAGATACATAATAGCATTTCACATTTATTATACTCTATGGTGATGGAGCATAATTTTATTGTTATAATATTTTTACAAAAATTTGTAAGGCTTATATTTTATTTTATTAATTTTTTTATACATACTCGTGTAAACATTTTAACTTTTTAACATTTTATTTATTGTAACGTAGTTGACTAGTTGCAAGTTCATGAATTAATAAATAGTCGAAAATTAGGCAAAATATAATTATTCAATTATTACAATACTCGACAATTATTGAACAATCGTCAACAGCTATAAGGAAATGAAAATTCCGCGCTGGACATCGTTATAAAGGTGAGAGAAAAAATTATACAAAGATATAGTATTAATAATATTTTTAATAATAGGAATATATTTTAAATAAAAAAAGATAATTTCAATGAAAATAATATGAGTAAAATATGTACAAATATAAAATTAAATATAATATTCTATCTGCAGTTAATTTATTTATTTAATTTTTGTAGTTTTTAATATCAATTTTAAATTGTTATATTATGCAAGAAATATTGTGTTCGTATAGACTATAGACTTTCCGAATTTATTGTAATATAATTATTGTGAAAGTACGAACATAATACTATAATATACCAATTTATGGTGATGGTGTACCGTAAACGTATTATTAAGTTTACACGAGTGAAATGGTATATAATACACTTAATACTTAAATTGTGTTTAATCATATTAAAATTGCTATATATAATAATATATTACACAATTATTATCATTATGTTTCATTTATTGTTTTATTTTTATTAATTTGCATTGGAAATAACAAATTACACAGTTATTTACATATTTAGAAAAATTGATAGGCCAATGTTACTTAAAACTGCAGTTTTAATTATTGGATATAATTTTAAATCTCACTTTTTAATTTTAATTTACAATTTTATTATCTACCGACATTATTAATGAATGATTTAAATATAATATATTATATTTATTAATAATACGTAATGATACAAACTAATCATATTATTCATAGCTATTGATACCGTTATAGTTGTGTTACTACAGTCTAAGTCTAAGGTATAGTTGTTATTCTTACCTTTTAGATTTTTAGTGTATACATTTTAAACACAATTCTGGATTAATTTCAAATGACTTATACTTCTAATTAACTTTGATTATTATGAACTAAAAAAAAAATGACCAAAAATATTGAAATTTTGAAGAAATCTATTTCTATATATTTTACGATAACTCAGGGCTCAGGAAATGTTCAACGTAGTGGCGTTATAATATTATTGAATATTAACAAAGATAGTTTGTGTTACTTCACATAGCTAATAAAACTGATATATGAGTTTTTCTGGAAAATATAGAACTCTGATAATTCTTTTTTATCCCTATATATATTGTTTAATAAATTAGGCAATTTTAAGTTTAGCAGCCTAAATATTTTATAGGAGCTCAACAATTAATATATTGTTTAACTAAGATACAAAATATTTTAAAAATTGTAACTCTGTTTTCATAGCTGTTTAAAGTTGAAATTTTCAGTGTAATCGAAAATTAATGATATTTTATATGAATTTTTATGATTATTTCACAAAATTTTTAACATTATGTTTAATCAAATTGGTGATTTTGTAGTAAAAAGACTGAAAATTATATTGAAGCATCTTCACGTATTGCTTAACTAAAAGATACAAAAATCTCCAATCGATATATCTTTATAGCTGTATTTATTTATATGTTATTTGATATTTTTATTTCAATAATGTAATGATTCTATGTCATAAAACCAATCAGATGTTAATAAACTACATTATACATTTATAAATCTATACTCTATGGCGATGGAGCATCCATATTGTAATTGGAATATTTTTACAAATTTGTAACGTTTTTATTTTATTATTTTTGTTTTTATATTATATTGGTTTACATACATGTTTTATTGTTATGATTTTTTAATATTTTATTTTTTTTACGTCCTTATACAAGGTAGTTAATTAAATGAATACCTACCTAGTCGAAAATGAGCCAATGCAGAATAAAGTATTACAATACTGGTGAATTCAACAACCGTCAACTGCTAAGAAAAGGAAAATCCCGTGATGGACATCATAATGAAGGTAAGCGAAATATTACGAAAAAAATAGCAAATGATATTTAAAATAAAAGCTAATAATCTCGTTGTGTATTACTAAATTTATTCCTAAATTTATTATAATTTATAAATAAAATAATTTTAAAAACAATATGAATAAAATACCTAATATACACATATTTAAAATTAAAAATAATATTTATAAATCCTGTAAAATTATTAGGTATAGGTATTTATTTTATCTTATTTTAGTAGTTTTTAGTATAAATTTAAATAGTTAATATTATTTATTATAATTATGAAATAATAGTAAATTGGTTAAGGCATTTCCAAAAAAAATAACAACAATCTTCGTTCTCAATATTTGTTATAGCATTTTAAAGTTGAAATATAATATTAAAATTAATAATCTATAATATCTGTATATTACCTGATTATTTATAAATATTTATTTCAATAAACAATAATTCTATATCACGAAACCAATTAGCCAATAATCTATATTATATATCAATATTCTATGGAGATGGTTTTGCAAATAGTTATTATAATATTTTTTTAACAATTTGCAACCTTTTTATTTATTTTTTTAAAATTTTATTTATTTTTACCTAGTTACAAGTATACAAATAAATGAATAATCAATAAGGGGACAATAAAGTAGAATCTCGTAGTACTCGTCAATTGATAAGGAAATCCAAATTCTATGCTGGACATTATAATAAAGGTTAGTGAAATATAATAAAAATACAGTAAACCCTACAATAAATAATATTTTTAAAAATTTATATTTGAAATAAACGATAAGAAATGTTGTTGTTTTTCTTTTTTATAATTATTATTAAATTACGTGATTTTAATGCCTGCAGTATGATTCAATTAATATGTTCTTATTTAAAATATAATATTCAATCTGTAAATTTATTTATTAAGTATTTTTTTTTATTTTTTTATATTTTTTATTTTAAAAGATTAATATTAATTATTATATTGTGCAATAATTGTGTTTGTATGGCTATTTTGAATTCATAATATTATAATGAATTAAGAAACTATGAACATATATAATATGTTAATTAGTCTTTTACATAGGTACATACGTGACATACTGTAGGCATTTAGAAAAATTGTTAACCTGTGGTTTTGATTATTGAAGATAGTTTTTAATTTCACTTATTATTTATAATTTTACATTATATACCAATATCGATTCAAGATTATTATAAGTAGTATAATAAAATATATTATATTTATTATTAATACCTACGTAATAATCTACAAAATAACCTAGGGTGACCAGACGTCTCGTTTAAAACTGGATTATCCCTTTTTTGATCATCGCGTCCCGTTGTCCCGACAAACTTCGAATGTGACGTTTTTTATACAGTTTCTAGATGATTATCCCGTTCTTTCAATATTATTTATTAATTTATTATATAATGTATTGATGTTTGTAAATATAAAGTATGAAATGAATATAATAATAGATATGAAAAAATATAAAACACAAATGAAATGCAATATTGTGTAGTTTGATGAATAATTCAGAGAAAATATTTTATTATTTAGGTTATTTTACTAAAAAGGGTAAAGAAAAAATAAAATAATTGTTAATGATATGACAGAGATTTAGACTTTTACTCTCGAGATTTGTGTGCATATGTGATGGATGTATATGGATGAGGGTATTTTTGTGGGGGAAGCAACAACTGTCTCGTTTTTTTTATTTTCTTAAGATGGTCACCCTAACTTATAACCATAATTCAGAGTTTTGACACCGTTGATTGTGTAACGGTAGTTATTTACACCTTCTACAATGTATAAGTTTTTATTTAAATTTAATATCAAATTAAGATTACATATAAATTATAATTAATTTGGTACCTAAGGATATTATTATATCTAATACAATACTCGTATACGGTACAATGTATACCCTACGTATACGTTTTAATGTTTTATAAATTCTATTTTAAAAATATGTACCTATAATTTACACATTACAATATTTAGTTATCAAATATTTTTTTTTTTTTTTATTAAAGAACTCAAAATAATATAAATAAAGTGAAAATAATAATTAAATATTAAATTCTGTTGTTTATTACTCGTATCTTTCTTGCAACCAATACTTTTAAATATTGAAAAATAAAACTTTATATAATATATACCTTTGGTACCAAATTTATTTATATAGGTAACAGGTAAGGTAAGTCAATATATTATATTTGTATCGTGGCTAGTGTCCACTATCCAGGTTCCAGCATTCATCAATGGGTAATGTTCAAAGTGCAAGATCCAGGATCATGCTGTATCAGTTTGTCTAACATGGTATGTACCAGGTACCTTATTTTATTATATTATTTTTATATTTGTATCGTTGTTAACGTAGCAGTTATGTTGATCAACCGGGATAAAAGTATTATTTTTGATATAGGTAATCATAATTATTACGAATCGTCAAAATAAATGTTTTGTGAATGTTTGAAATTAATTACTGCTCTTAATATATATTTCTTTAATAATTATAATAGGATTTTGTTTTTCAATTATATTTTCGGAATTTTATATAAATAAAAAATTTACTTAATTTTATCTTATTTACAATACCAACAATTTATATAAGAATTTCATGAATAATCTTAAACATTTTTGATTTTCACATCATTACATAATATTATTAATTGATAAAATGATTCGTTTATAGTTTTATACTAATGTTGAGCATATAACGTATTGTTAAAAGATAATTGTAACCAACTTTTTATACTACTCTTAATATCATGGACAAACTATATATGGTGTGGTGGTGTGGATATGGGGGTGTTGGAATAAGGTCTCACGTTGTAGAGTGATAGTAAGGTGTAGTGGAGGTGGTATGGTGTTAGTATGTAGAGTAAGGTATGGTAGTGGTGTGCGCTGGTGTAGTTAAGGTGTGATTAAAGTGTGAGGGTGGTAGAGTTGGGGGTAAAGTCTGTAGGTGGTGGGTTTGAAGGGTTGTAGTGGTGGAGGTAAGGTGTTGAGTTAAGGTGTGTTGATGGTGTGGGAGGTAATGTGTAGGGGTGGTTGTTTGGTGGTAAGGTGTAGGGGTGGTGGTGTTTGGGGGGGGGTTGTATACTTATGATTACGCTAGGATATGACGATTCTTATTGCATATATGTACAACGCATTGTGTGAGGTCATAACGACACATGAGTATGTTATGACTGGCTAATGCGTTATGTCATAATCAACATATGAGTTTGATATGACTATATGATCTCTTGCGTTATGCTTTAGTAACGCACGGGATATGACAAAATCGGTGTTTGCAGTTAGGGAAGTAATTACTTATGCGGTATATATTTGCATGTATGAGGTCATATCATACACGTGCAAAACAACCGTATGATATGACCTCGAACCATTGTACTGTCATATTATGAAGTTTTATCCCCCCCCCCAAATTATAGGTGGACACCAATAGGTACCAATGTAATAGAATCAAAGGACCGGTACATACTGGGCGTTTTAAAAAACCTAACCTATAGGTTACTATTTCTTTGGTCCCAGGTAGAAAGGGCATGAGTCAAATTTTGTAGGTTTTCAGTACAAGTGTTTGAAAGTTTAAAAAATTATTTTGCTGTAACATTTATATAATAGCCTAAATTGAAAATTGGCTAATTTTCAAAAAATGTAGCACTATTTGATAGTAATGTTTGATTTAGTCTCATAATAACAGTCACATAATTTTATTATAAAATAATTGTACATAAGTCCTTTTGATAATGACTTAAGCCATTTCACAATACCTTGTAAGGACTTAAATCCTATATTAAATTACATATTTAAAGTTTGAAATAAATAAATATATATTAAATTTTAAAATATTCCTTTATTTTTTTTTACAATTGTGTTTTCTTTAAAATCATAATTATTCTAATTTCACATAATAAAAAAAAATCAAATAAGTACCTAAATAATTATTAATTTTTATCATGTTAATAATTATTAAATACATATAAAAAATAATAATATTAATCATAATCAGTATCATACAGATCTGGATCATCTCTTGCATTTTCTTCTTCATTAGTTGTAAGGTTTTTTATAAAATTCATGATACACATTTGGAATTAACGGGAGTATGTCAAGAAGATCTTGTTTTTTTTCTTTAGAAATTGGTACTGAAGCATTATAAGTATTTTTTAAATTAATGATGTTGTCCATACTTTTGTTTCTTCTTCTTAAATTTAAGACTTTAAAATCTTCAGCTTCATTTAAACTAGTTTATTATTACAATTAAATTAAAGCAGTAAACAGTTTAAAATGTCAAATTATTTTGTTTAAAATAATGTAATAGATACTCAGAAAAAAATTATTTTACTTCAAAAAATTATTATAAATCAATAAATATTGATATAATTGGATTATAGTAAATACTACAGATTTGTAAATTTTATGAAATTGACATTAAAAAAATATTAATTTTTTATAGTACTTAGTTAGAATTTTTAACTTTAAAAAAAAATAATAAAACTTTTAAATTAGGTATGCATTAAATTTAATACTAACCTAAATTATTTAAAACAGTTAAATTTCCGCCAGCAGGAACTTCAAATTCATTTTGTTCAATATCTATAATGTAATAATAAAATACATATATATATAATATTATAAAATAATTTTTATCAATTACTTATTATATTATTATAGTACCTACATAAATATAATTTATTATTGTTTATTGCATAATGATATTTAAACATTAGGTTATAAATTTGAAATTAAAATATTAATTAATTTAAGTATTAAGTACCTTCATAATATTATTCGAGTTATCATTTATTATATCTTGAATAAATGATTCGTTCGTTAGTGTTTGAATTTCTTCTCTGTGACCTGATAAATCAGATTCATTATCTGATGATTCTGGTATATAATCTTGATCGAGATCAAAATTATTGTCTATATCATATTCATCCGTTAATCATTTGTTTTATTTATTATTATATAATTTGTTACAGTACGTAAGGAATGTAATAAAATCGTATTAATATTTAATATAATATTCTACTTACCAATATCATTTGATAAAGTTAGTTTCTTTTTAGTCATTTCAATTATTCGTAATGCACGTTTTTTCATTTTTGAATTTTATTATAATAACTTAAATAATATATTGGTCTTTATTTGAACTTACGTATAATAATTAAATAATATATCAAAAATTGAAAGTGAAACCATGAAAACAATGTGACTATTGATTTAACTACTAAAGTCAATGAAGTTTTTGGAATGAACAAATAATAATAATAATGATAAATTGATTAAAATAACAACATTAGGTATATTATTATGATTAATATAAATAACTACTTATTTTTATTTTTATCTAATATTAAGTACAATTGTCATACTGTCCACGTGTCAAACTTGTTTACGTAAATAATAAAAATGATATTATATAGCTAGTACTATATTATAATATATGTCTATACCTATGTCTATATTATAATATTTTAATTTATTATGATAATGAATATAAATACTGTTTCTTGACTTAAGCCATTATAATATGATATAGGTAACAAAAGTCGTAAGTCATATTAAGCCATTTATACCTAACTAATAAAATGATAAAAAAGACAAGTCATCATACACCTCATATGCCCTATTAACCAAAAAAAAGTGTGTAATGTTGAGATAGGTATGCCCTTTTTATTTTCTTTATAATATGAAAAATATTAATTTCTGACTTATGCTACCTGGATCAAAAAATCAAGCGAAAAATACACAATTATTATAGTGAAAAACAAAAATTTTTGTCAAAAAATGACTTAAGCCCTTTCTACCTGGGACCAAAGATTTGATGTTTATTTAATTAATGAAAA
>JAIUCT010000010.1:5185651-5201703 GCA_021307375.1 Tetraneura akinire
TTTTTTTTTGTTCTCAGCTAAAAATTAAAAACCTATTATATAGGGGGACCCCTGCGCAAATTTTTTTTCGAAATAAAACACTTAGAATTTTTAATATATGAAATTTACAATTACATTTAATGTTATATATAAAAAAATTCTAATTTTTCTATCTCCTATAATATATATTATATAATCCTATATAATATTTTTAAAGACATTTCTTTATAATTTTAATGGGAGAAAATTTTTTTAGTCTTCTTATAAAACGAAAATTTGTAACTTATAGGGGACCCCTGCGCAAATTTTTTTTCATAATATTATACTTTAACTTTTTTATATACAAAATATTTTGGATAGTTAAATATAAAAAGTAATAATATAATTTTTTTCTAAGTGATTTTTTTATAATTTTAATGGAAAAATTTTTTTAGTCTTCTATAAAACATAAATTTGCAACTTATAGGCAGTTTATTATCATATGAAAGAAAGTGATAAGTAAAGAAAAATATATTTAACTAAAGAAATAAAATGCGTAGACTAATAATATGTATTTATATAATATATTATTTTCTTCCTAGTTCGACGAGAATAACTTACTTTACTGCGTAATACGCAGGATCTGGGCCATGATGATTTTACACGCGCGTCTGTGTGTGTCAGTACAGGGTGATCATCACGCGTTACGTGAAGTTTTTATAATTTTCTACATTTTTTTGTGACATTAAATTTCGACCATCCTGTATGCAATATCATATATATCATATATATTACTGAGAAAACTTACGTGACTATTGATTTTAACGCGAGTTAATGGAAATATCATGCGACCAGACTTGACATAATCCACACGGCACACACACACTCACATATAAAATGATGAGTATGAACTTTATCCTGGTTGAGTTATTCTAGGGACTCGTGTGATTTCATCTCGAGGTTATGCGTTATAGCGTAAGAGTGAATATCAATATGATAAATATATACGAGTATATTACTCATATGTAGGCATCCGGCAAAGCCGAAAGTGGACAAAATATTAAAAATATATAAATAGAAATAACGAAAGAGGAATGGAAAGAGGATAGTACTTTAGTAGAGGGATAGTTTTCACTATTATTCTCTCATAGTATCTCTTATATGTTATATGTATCTCAGGTGTATATAGCGAAGATGCGATATAAGAAAATAACGATCAGAATACAACTCAAAATCTCTTTTGTTTGTCCGATTATGATAACAATAGGTAATTCACTTTTCACTTTTTCGCGTCACTTATCTATACGGCTGCTTGATATTATTTATAAGTAATAACAATAACTTATAAGAAAATAATAAAAATAATGTATCATTATTATTATTATTTTTATTATTTTTATTTTGCATGATAATTAATGAAGTAGGTATGTACCACTCAAATAATTTTATACATAATAAAAATGTAAAAAATAAAAATAGCACACCTGTTGATAGGTATAATACAAGAATACAACTCGTTTTATAATAAATTATATCGATTAAAATACAAAGTAAATAATATTTTATATTATTATAAAATAATATATGTCCTAGTTGTCATCGTTTGAACAAATCACTAGCTATTTTATTAAGTATACAATATAAAATAATTATAAAAAACTAAATACAAATATTTTTTACTTGATGTTTAAACACCGTTATATTTTCAATACTGGTACATTGGTATACCGCCATCCTACATTCAATATAGAGGATAATAAATATTATTTGTAACTCATAATTATTATTAAGAACATTGTATAAAACAATAATTATTATTAAATATTTATTCAATTAATTTAATTAAACTAAAATTATGTCCAATGAAAATTATATTATAACTAATAAAATATATAATAATAGAGTAATTCTATATAATCGATTATTTTTATTATTGATTATTGAAAACGCGTATTCTCCGGCGTCATTAATTGTTCATTATATTATATTTATAACTTATAAGGCTGTCCCATCGATTTTGTCAATATCTTATGATCTAAATAATAATTTAAGTTTTTTACACTGTTAAGTATATTTACTAACTTAGTTATTAATTTTTAAAATATAAATTAATTAAATAATAATTTATGATCAATTTATGTTCCGCATGTAAACGATGATAATGAGTTCAGGTTTGTTTCAATATCAACCATATTAGATCATCGATTAAATTGATATTTGTAATATAATATTTAAATCGCTCAAATAATTCCTATATAATTAGTAGAAAATGGAATCGTCATGGAACGTTGACTGTTTCCAATACATCGTTGAACGTTTAATAAAAAATATTGTTTTTTTTTTTCATTTATCTGTAAATTTACACTGTATTATAATTATTATTTTTTTAATTAAAGTAGTAAAAAAAAAATAAATAAATAATAATAATTGGTTATCTCAAAATTCAATATTTTAATTAATATGAAAATAAAAATTTAATTTTTTTAATTTTGGTTTCAAGTATACTGGAAAAAAATTTTTTCTAACCTAATGTGGGTTGTTCCATATATAAATACATTGAAAATATTAGAATTTAAAAAAAAAGTAATAGATCAATATGACAAGGGTTCATCCTCGTGGGACACTCGCTGTATATATTCATTTCACGTGTCTGTAATAATATTAATCTGAACGACCGAGTTTCATCGAGATTGTTCATCAGTATTTTTTTTTTTTAATAATTTGATATTTTTGTTTATCAACATATTAATATTATATTATATGGATGAGTAAACTCAAATACGATTATTATTTATTTGAATTCATTTATTACGTCCGTTACCGAAAAACCGCACATTTTAACCGATGTAATTTTATAATTTTAACTATTTTATAATATATTATACCTACGTTCACTCGAACAGTGAAGTTTAAGTAAAGTTTAATATTACGATATTATTATTACATCGTGTTTAACATACGTATTATAATTTACTACATCAGTGGAACGTATATTTCGAATGAAAATTCCGTCTCTTTTTAATTAAACAAAATTTTGTAATATCGTATTATGTTTTCGTTCGCACCGAGAAAAAATTTTTTTTTGAAATGTGTCCAATTTGTTGTGCGCGTGTATAATATAAATGTTTATACGTTTCGAATGTTTTAATTACGAGTTGTTTTCTCGTTTCGAAAGTGCTTACGAAACACAATCGTGTGTATACATAACATATAAAACGCTTAGGTTTTAATATAACAAAATTCTAAATAATTCTAATCGCTTTTGTATATATTATAAAATAACGGAGTGAACTTTATTATGCGAGGTAATAACATCGTAATTTCGAAATATTATTTTTACTTTAACTTAGGTTCCAAATACGATAATTTCGATGAATTCGTATATTTCAACCGGGTCTGGGTCAATCGACCGACACGGACAATAAACATTTAAAAAATACAAATAAGAAATCGTTTAAAATAAAATAATTAAGTAATAAAAATCAGATACAGAAAATATTAGCCACGTCCAACCAATATTCTACTACAGCTAGAAAAATGTTTACAAACAGCTTTTAAAATCGCATGGGTAAAACAATTTTAGAATATCTATGAGAGGGCTTGCTCACAATATTTCTCTATATAATTTTTGACCATACTTTATAATATATTATTTTTAATTTATATTGTATATTTTTTAATTTTAATTTCTATCTGTGTGTGTTATAAGTTATAACTAATAATAATACTATTTGTCTTTTGCATTCATTAAATGTTCATTTAACAATATTGGCTGTCGGTCGATTGTCCAGATCCCATTTCAACCAAACGTTAAAATGGTCACTTTTACATTATTATTATACGATGGACGATGATAATTATTTTATTTTCAACAGTTTTGGACGAAATTTCGTACGAGTATAAATAATATTATTATACTAGTAACTATTTATTTTATTTTCTAGTCCAAATCGAATCGTCGGTAAAAACTAAAAATAAATATAATATATTACACACCAATTAATATACGAACGTAATAACTAATAAGAATTATATTAAGTATTATAAAAACACGAAGATGTGATAAATTACAGAGTTTGTTAAATAAATATCATATTATATTAGTTCGACGAGATAAACGGACGAATCGATTTACAATTTTTAAGCTCGTTAACGCGGTATAATAATTTTCGTCATCACATATCACTATAATAATATACGATTGTGACTAGGCGCGTAACCAATAGTACGTAATAATAATTGGTGATTAGTAAATTCAAGTTGAATGAGTCGTATTATTATACGTTTCACAGTCGAAGAGTATAATATTGAATGATGGACGATTCGAAATCTAAATCGGGACAACAAATTATTATTACACCATCTTCGGTTCGATATACGCGAACGGAAAATAATATAAATCGAGGCGTGTATAAACACTAGGTTTATAAGACGTGGACGTTAACGAAAGATGTTGGAATATCGAATAAAATAATCGAAAAAATCGAATATTTTAGAAAACGTAAAAATGCTTTTATAATAATATTATAATTAATTATCCATAAAATATATCGTCGTATGCAATTTTGAATTAATTTTTAAAACCATCATGGAAAATGTGACCTGCGAGTATAAAACGTAAGCATAAAACGCGGTATTATATCCATAACATTGTAATAAATTATTAATAATTTTAGGAATATTTTTAAAACGTCACGATTGAAATTAATAAATAAATAAAAATAATAAAGTTTTAGTTTTGGTCTGAAACGTCTATATAACGTAACTATTATGGTAAGAATGCATTCGAAAAAGATTTCAATAAAATCGTATAAAAATCGTCTAAAAAATTGAAAATTAAAATTAAAAATATATTTACTCGTAACCGCGTCGGATAGAATCGTCGTTTATTGTTTATTGTTTTTTTTTTTTTTTAATTTTGCTTTCCGGTCTCGAGTTAATATTACGAAATCCCTATATCGATCGACATTTCGACTTTCGCGTGAAGAGGAAGAGGGAAGCATAAATGTAAATAATTTACAATAGTATAACGTAATTTTTCGTTGACCTATTGAAAATAAAATAATTAGTTTACTATACTCGGATTTGTAGAAAAAAGTCAAAGATCGCTAAACATTTTTTTTTTTTTTACTTCGAATTCTCGTAAGTCGCGTTAAAAAAAAAATAAGTAAATACGAGTAAAATCATTTTTTATGGTCACCGGCCATTTTAAGGACACGACTACAAGTCTACGACGGGCGAGAAAGGACACGAGAAAAATATCCTATACGGTTCATTTATACGATTTGTGATAATGCGTGTGCTCGCGCTAACGTGTGTATATATGGCACGCGTACGAACCGGTTGTCCGCATAATATTATTATTTTATTATGATAATTATTATCATTTCTATACGAGTTCCGAACGGAATAATAATAATAGAAACGCGTATCTCGTTTTACACGGGCGTTTCGTTAGTTATTCCTGCCTCGTTCGCCAGAAATCGAATAACACGTTCGGAAGACTCGATGACTCCGTTTGCAGATCGCACAGATGGCCAAACTCGCCCGACCTGAGGGCAGCCGTGTCCGCGATAATAATACATTTATTATTATTATTATCCTTGACGTAATATAATAATTGTTGTATTATTTTAGTTTTTCGTACGAACCGTACCTAGTGCCAACTCCGAACGGACCGTGGTCCGTAAACGTGTCGTTTTCTAATAGGTCCAGTGGTTAATGTATGGTTATATGGACTTATGGTCCAGTATCGCACAACGGTAATTGGTAACCGTTTTGGCGGGTTAATACCGAAACTTCTGTGCCCTCGTATAATAATAATTATAATATATAATCGCATTAAAACGATATTCGTCCTTTATATCTAAAATAATATTATTAATTGTAGTGTTCATCTTATAGGTCTTATATATTACGTTATTTGAGTTTCAGACGTTTCACTTGAACGTTTGACTTTATAGTACACATGCGTAATAACACGGAACGATCAGAATACATCGGTTTCTTAATCATTCTGTATACATTGTACACTTATTATTAATAAAATAACGATTCGAATCATATTTTCGAAACGGATTTCGTAAAAATATATATACATATAATACGTATACATGTTATTCGTGTTTATCGTGGGTTTAAAACGCGCGTGGACATTCTATAATATATAATATTATAATGTCGTGATTATAAAAAAGATACGCGTGCGCATGCGTTTGAATCGCCGACTATACAGAAATAAATCGTTTCACGTTTCGTAATCGGAATATACGTATTGAGTTCATCGAAAAAACTATTCATTCGTGAAAGACACGTATGCGATACAAATGTAAACAGAGAATAATATTATAATGTATATAGGTATATATAGATTTGTTTTTAGATTTATTTATTTATGGCTCCGAACCGCGTGAACGGGAGACGCGGCAATAAATCGGGATCGTAATTTTTATTTTATTTATTTATTTAGAAAAAAATAATAATAATAAAAAGCTATACTTATCGTCTTAATATAACCGTTTTTGTTTCGTGTGAGAGAAAAAACCATAATCACACGAGCGTGTTACATTCGATTTTTTCGGGCAAGGCACGTACCATAAACATCGCGCGTATATGTTTGACAAACGTTTTCTCACCCTCTTGTGATTTCGTTCCACTCGCATGTTATTGCCCCAAGTGCGTATAATTATAATACGTTATTGTCACACAATGCACAATACACAAATACACAATACATAATACATAATAGAATTTATATGGTCGTATATTATGACGGGGGTGGTTTCTCGGCACGGACAATAAGAGGGTTTCGCAGTAAAACCACGTCCGAAACTCGTAATAACGATCAACAGGTGCGCGCAACAGGTCTCCTCTCGACACGACAATAACATCACGTGTATTTATAAAATATAGCTAGACATCAATAATACGAGTAACAATCATTTTATTATTTGTATATACTATAATATTATTATTTTATTTTATTGAGTCGTAGCAATATAAAAATCACAATAAACATATAATAATAATAATAATAATAATAATAATAATAATATAATAATAATAATAATAATAATAATGATAATAATAATAATAATAATAATAATAATAATAATAATAATAATAATAATAATAATAATAATAATAATAATAATAATAATAATAATAACAATAATAATATAATATAAAATATTATATATAGAGTTAATGCAGGTTTGTGAAGTTGGCATTACTTATGTAGCATAACCTTTTAAGAACCATCTAACATTGTTTATTTGAACTTGTTAGACGTTGTTAGAAAATTGTTAGAATTTGTTAGACGAAAGGTTCAAAGTACTTCAACTTTAAACTTTGTAATGCTAAGTTCACAGTTAGCATTACATTTTGTATTTTACTCTTTAAAAACCATCTAACATTGTTTATTTAAACTTGTTAGACGTTGTTAGAAAGTTGTTAGAATTTGTTAGACGATTGATTCAAAGTTATTCAACTTTAAACTTTGCAATGGCTAAAGCATTATATTCTGCAATTAACTTTTTAAATACCTTCTATCTTTGTATTGGACTCATTAGACATTGTCAAAAATTTTTTAGAACTTATTAGATACAATGAAAATATGTCTAATTTGTAGCTAACCAGGGCTATAGCCCTAGACGGAATATTTTAGGCGGAACCTAACCGGAATCGGATTATCGGCAACAATAATGAATTTATGGTAGGTATGCATTATTATTTTATTATGCATTATTTGTATCAATATTAATATTAACATTAATTTTAATTAATTATTAACATTAAAAAAGGATTAAAAATTACTTGAGATCGCGTTTCACAGAAGGTAATTTAAATAATTTTGCTATTCTTTGCATTGAAAATGAAATTTACAGACAAATTAATTATGTTGTTATATTCACGAATTTTCTTGTCAAAAATCGCGAAAGAAACATATTTAAATACAATTAATATTATAATTATACTTATGTTATTTTAATATTATAAAGATATATGTAAAGTAAAAGTTTTCATAAAAAAATAAAAGTTTTTGTAAGTATTAATTACTAAATATTTAGAAACATAATAAACCTCTAGTTTAGCTTATTGGATATATGATATACTTATCAATAATTTATTAATTTCATAAAAAAATTAAGTTATAAATCTTTAAACTACATATTAATATATTAATATAGGAGTAAAAAAAATAAATATAAATTATAATTTATTTACAAATAAATTTGTCATACGTATATCTTAAATGTTATTTCTGTAAAATATAAAATTTAACCCTTTCGTTACTGACATCCTCGTACGAGGATTTTACTTTAGAATATAATATAAAATAAAATATTAACAACGTATTATCATTATCAAAAATGTTTTTAAATCAAAGTTTATTTATTGATTGATGATAAAAAAAATTGAAAATATTATATTAATAATGAATATCAGTTCAAAATTATGGTTTGTGTAGCATCATATGTTTTTCTTATTTTCACGACTTTATAACGTCTTTGTTTTCGATTCTAATATCATTAAATTTGATAATAAAATTCTTCTGGTTCATAACATGTTATGAAAATGATATGAAGCCAGCAGATTATTATTATCAACTTATATCATTTGTTTTACCGACTTTTCGCGCGCTCTCTTTCAATCCTTCTATAAGTCGATCGGGAACCAACGGTGTAATTTTGTAGTATTCTTTTAGTAACTACAGTATGTATTATAATAATACTGTGGTTTATTTTGTTTACATTTTTATGAAAAATTATGCATATTTTATTCAACTAACCACATTCCCTTTGATGCAAAGATCGGGTTGCCATCTAAAAGTCATTGGGTGTGTTGTAAGTGCAATGTTCATTTATGCATTACGGCAACAAATAACAACTGCTTCTATCGCTATCCCAATGAATAGTAACTATATGTAATATTAAATGTAATATTTCAAGTAAAACGTTTTTTTCTATTGTAATTAAACTAATTTAATGTAAAATAAAGAATTATTTCTAGTTAAAAATGTTTTTCTACATTGACTCCATTACATCCCGACATACTTGTAGAAGGATTTTACATTTTGTAGTGTGTAACATAGACAAAATTATAAATTTACTTCTGAAACTTGGTAACAATTTATAAAAGGGCCCTACAATAATTTGACAACCAAGGCCCCGGACGCGTTCGCGGCCCCGCGGCCATGGCCAGGCCGACACTGAATGTACCTATATAATGTTTTAACACTTCTATATTTGTAATTATGTATATTATTTTCGTTTAATTATACCGCGTTAACATTTCATCCTTTTCAGAGACGTTTAAAACTAACCCCCAACGAAGGTTCGGTTTTTACTATTTTCAAAAAAATAATTCGACGTCGAATGCGTTTCTAAACATTTTACGTCCGAATCTATAACTATTACATAGCACATAAGTACTATTTAAATTATTATATAATAAGAATAATAATATTATTATATTACGAAGGTTTTCGTAGACCATTAAAGTATCCGCCGTGAACGAGTATAATATTCCTGTCGGCTATATTATATTTATAGTATTATTATAATTTATACATTAATAATAATAAAATATGGTCGCGTAAAATATATTTCGAACGTTTGACGCGTTCGTGATATCTTTCCGTGATGGCTGTCCGACGATGATCCGATAATATTTGGATACGTTCGACGCGTGTACGTATTACGACGTACGAATGAAAAATATAATAACGATAAATATCTAGGGAAAGAAATCCACGTATATATATATATAATATAATTTGTATTAAACCTCCTGAGTCCAAATAGCCGTATCATACGGCGAAGGCACTCCTTATTATTTTTCAAATCAATGATTGACTGTATGCGCCCCGGGTTCCGATTTATTATTATTCAGGTATACCGGGTTAACCTAACCTATACCTTAAATCTGTAACCGCGGTATTATACCGGTATAACGACTCATCAACGACTACGCATCAGGAGCCGATCGACGCTTTATGACTATCACGAGTCTAATAATAATATAACGTCGATAAATTTATATATGACATATTTCATCGTCCGCACTTTCTATCGGAGGTGTTGATCGCTCGTTTTTTTTTACCCATATAATATTATATACATTATGATCATCCCCATTCGAAAAACTTAGTACAGTTTAAAATTTTTATTCGACGTCAGTTTTTCAATAAAATCACGAATAAGAGCACCAGGCAGGACGCAGTCACTCTAATTCATTTCTGTTGAAAGTTGATCGGGCAAATTTGTTTATGCTAAAATATTAACATCTAAAATACAATCATAAAAAAAAAAAAAAAATATTCATACTGATCGTTAAAAAAAAAAGAAAGAAATAAGAATTAAAATACATTGTACGCTATACAGATATTCTGGAATAATTAAAACAAAAATTATAATAAGGATACGAGATTAAGTTGTCTTTCGCATAATATTATTGCGCTCTATATAGCATAAAACTATGAACTATATGATATTATTTTTAGATTTTAATAATAGCTATGAGATATATATTATTATATAATATGTATAAAAATAATAATTTTCATTTTTTGAAATTGTTTTATAAAACAGCTTTAAATTTTTTAAATATGATCTGTGTACACTTCTTTATTATGAGTGTACATTAATTTATACAGGTAGAAGAGTGTGTATGAAATAAAAATATCGACGTGGTAAAATTTCAGTAAATTATTAATTAGTGCAATACATTTATAATAATCAAATAATTTTCATATCATTGACAAATAATAAATAAAAAAAAAAAAAAAAACATTAAATTTTAGTAATATTATTAAGAAATATACTTATATAATTTTTCAAAATATATCATTCAAATAGGTTATATATCTTAAATTTTACATTATAATAATAATACAAAGATAGGAAGAATGAAACTTTTTAAAAGTAAATATAACCATATTTAAAAATAAATATGTTATGTAACATTGACAATATTATAAACAATTTTAAACAAACACACATTTTATAATGATATATATTTAAAAAAATTTTAAACACATATTAAATTGAATGGCAAAGGTAAGTAGGTTTTACAATTAAATAATTTGTTAATAATTAATACTGATAATTAAAATTGATTAGAAAACAGGAAAATCAAAAAAATCTGTCTCTAAGGGGAAAAATGCTTCTAAGGGGAAAAAAGGAAAAGGAAAAAATAAGAAATCTAAAAAATCTAAAAAATCTAAAAAAGTACAGAAAATCGAAACGAATGTTATTGAAGTAGCACCACCACCTCCGCCACCACCAGCGCAAGGTGAATTTATTTGCATACACATTGGACAAGCTGGTATTCAAATGGGATCAACATGTTGGGAAATATTTTGTCTAGAACACGGAATCAATCTAGACGGAAAAGTCCACCATTTAACAACTAATTCTAAAACTATGTTTTCACTGTCACAATTGGAAACATACGTTCCTAGAGCATTGCTAGTAGACACTGATCCTTCGATTTTAGGTGATAAACAATAATTATAGAAATATTTAATAATTATGTATTTATAATTATAATAGTTTTCGATAAGCGTCACCTATAACATAATAATAATTGTTAAATTTACATATCATTCAGTATTCACTTTATGTAAGTAGGTATATATTATTATTGTTTAAATATTATTTAATAATTCCTTAATCAAAATGTCCTGTATCGTACACATACTATTTAGTAGGTAATAAAGTAATAACTAATAACTAATCGATTTGCTTTCAGATTCAATAAAAAATGGAAAATATCAACGTCTATTTCCTTCTCAGAGTATAATAAGTGGGAATGAAAGTTCAGGGAATAATTATGCCACAGGATTTTATGGATATGGAAATAAACTCACGTCATTAGTCATGAATCAACTGGCACATTTGGCAGAGGATTGTCAATCGTTACAAGGAATTGCTTTATTTAGATCAGTTGGTGGTGGTACGGGATCTGGGTTGGGTTCAAGGATTATCGATAATATCAAAAATGCATACCCCAACAAAACGTTAATTGATTTTAACGTTTGCTCTTCATCAGCAGTTGGTGTTCATAATTCTATACAACAATATAACTAGTACAATAATAATAATAATAATAATAATAAAAATAAAATAATGTATTTTGACAGATGTCACCAGTTATTATGGAACCGTATAATAATGCCTTGGATGCTTATCATAATTTGAACACGATGAATTGTTCTTTTCTTTTTGACAACAAATCATTGTATAATATGGTTAGGTTGAATTACTGCTCAAAATTGGATTTGCTCAAACCTACATACCAAAACATCAATAATATTATAGCATTAGTATGAATATATAATATATTAAACATTTATACAGGTTATTTATAATTAAATATTATAATTCTAGGTTACGTCAGGAATTACTTCGTCACTTCGGTTTGAGGGTTCAATGATGGGCAACTTTACAGAATTGTTAAAAACTTTAATTCCACAACAAAGATTACATTATCCTCTAATTACACACGTTCCTATTACAAATCGTTCCAACAACACTTTATTAACCAGTACACAATTGGCTGTAATGAGTTTCGACCGAAATTATCAAATGCTTAGTATTAATCCAAGTCTAGGGATGTATCAGTCATATTGCATGATGTTCCGTGGAGATCTGAAACCGACCGAAATAAATACAACCGTTGCTTATATTCAGAGAGAGTATAACATACCTATTATACAAAATATGAACCCTGCATTCAAAGTTAGCGTGAACAGTTTTAATTTAAACAATAATTATTAATCGTTTATTTCTTTTTTTTCTTTTTAAGTTTGGTTTATGCCTTCAACCTCCTATCAATTTGCCACATAGTAATATAGTTTTAACATCCACCAGAACGTTAACAACATTAACCAATAATACCAATGTCAAACTTCATTGGATAAATATGTTAGAAAGTTACAATAAATTCTTTTCCAAACGAGCATACTTACATCATTATTTAGGAGAAGGCATGGAAGAAGACACATTTAAAAGTACCGATGAATGTATTTCAAAACTGATAGAAGAATATGAAGAAATTGAAACAAACTTACATTAAAGTCTTTTTAAATAAATATTAAGTTTTTTTATTTTAAATAGATACATATAAAAAATATTCGATTATTTGGTTGATTAGAACTCTCAAATCTTTTAATTTTTGATAATTTAACTTTTAAATATAAATTAATTAAAATTATTTATTAATAAGAAATTAATAATTATTATACAAGTTAATTAATATGAGTATAATTATATTATTATATAATATATATTAATAATAAACCTTAACTATACATGTCTTATATGGAATGGAGCTCAACGTTTTATACATTTATGTTCTACAGATATCGACCTAACACCGATTGACATCGAAATTTGCATGAGCTGCATCAGTTTATAATTTTATATACCTAGTTATATATTATTTTTATTGTAATATCTTTATGAAAAATTAAAATATTTAAATGCTGTTTTTTCATACAAATTTTTAATTTTTTAAGTTATGATGTAAAATTTGAAGATTAGCCAATTTATTCAGTATAATTTTATAAAAATGTCAAGATTTTAGTTTTTTTTTTTTTTTTTTTTTAATTTCCTTTTAGATAGATCGAAAAAAATCGAAAAATGGAAAAAAAAATGATATAAAAATATATCTTTAAATTTTACGGCCAATCTACAAATGACAAATAATTTAAATTTCTTTTTTTTTCCTTGAGATATGTATTAAAAAAAAAAATGTAATATAGATAATAATATTATTATTAATCTGTCGCGTATAATTAATAATTATTTTAATAAAACAGAATACAAAAATCTCCTACACCCCCCCCCCTCGAGATATTATAATAATTACTTAATAAATAGATTTGGGATCGTATAGTATTTTACAGCAGTATAATATAAAATATTATAACGAGCAGGACTGTCTTTTTGTTGTACACATTTCGTATCGTAATATAAGTATAATAGTATAATATTGTGTACTCGTGCATTAGGTTAGGTTATATAGCCTATAACCAGGTTATAGGTAATGCACCTACGACCGAACGAAAACGGGGGAAGGTAATCCGAGAAACTGAGCACGCGCTATAATTTAATATTACATACGTACGTACCTATAAATAACACGATACGCGTATGTATAAAAATATGTGTATCTTACTATCGTTAACGAGCCGATATAAAAGAAATAATATAACCGCACGTGTACATTATATCGATAAAAGTACAATAATAATAATAATAATAATAATAATAATGGTTGTGGAAAAGAGATTACGACAAGTGGACAAGCTGAATAACCTAACCGACTGAGTGTCAAACCAAAGAAAATACAAAAAATAAAAAGAACACTTAAACTACATAAATAAATAAAACAAAAGCGTTTGTGCGCCATGTCCGCACGAGCCGACAGCAGCAACTATTATTTTATATTTATTATTTTCTTTTTTCTTCTACTACACCATCTCCTTTTTCTCCTCCTTTTAATAATTCTTCTTTTTCCATTATTCATTCCCGTAGCTCTATCTGACAGTTCATAATATAAATACAAATACGTCCGAATCCTACGTAAAAGACGAAGTCAACTCTTTTTTATTATACTGGAGCGTGTTTTTTTCTAGAACAGAAATAAAAAAGACGATATTATATAAAGATTTTGATTGATAGCTAATCGCAGATGTTTTAAATTCGAAAACCTCACACCCGAGTGCAGTTTTTACCATGAAATACGATTTTTAATAGTTACACTGGGAATAAATTTCCTATTCTTTTTTTATAATTAATATCAATGTCCATAATTTATCATAAAATGTTTTAGGAATTTAAGAACTAATCATGAAAAATCACAATATTGGTCAAATAACCTCGTTAGGAAAACACAAAGAGACCCAGAGAACGGTCCAGACAAAGATGGGCAGACAAAATAAAGGAAGACCTAAAGATATTAGAAGGAAGAAACGCAGAAGACATGAAAGAGTGGAGAACTGGAGAAGTATGTATTGCGGTAAATGGCCTGAATAACCCATGAATAGCCAAAGAAGAAGAAGAAGAAGAATCATGAAACATTGTGATCATATTATAATATAATAATTTAAGATATTTTATTCGTTTAATTTTAATGTACATTTGAATGTTTTTAATTTATTTATTATTATTTTAAGTGCATTTTTAATAGTTTAGAATCATATTAGGTACGTATTTAAACAGTCAAAACGATCGTACTGAACGTCTCATCCCGTGTTTGTATTTATAAATTATAAAATTTCATAAAACTTTTCATGAAATCTAATTACATATATCGTGTATTGAATACAATATGTGAAACACTATTATTTGTACTTAAATATATATAATATATAAAAATACGTATTACGTCAAAAATTATTGATAAATAGGTACAAATATCACGATGAAATCTGTATCCATTATAACATATTATTATCAGTTGTGACTGATATTACTCGTATTTCGAATTTGATTATATCTTCAATATAATTTATTCTGTTTATCCGAGAAATTTATTTTAGACACCCAGGTATGTGCGTAGAAGTAGTATTTTGTCACTTGCTTTAAAAAAAATAAATAAATAAACCGACTCTGTTGATTTCACGGTCGATTTATCTCTCCGGATAATTTTAGGTACGATAACTACGACATATTGTGTACGTATTATATGAACAATATTTACGTTTACTCCAATAAACGTTTTCAAATCAAAGGGTTATACTCGTAACTGTATACAGTGTGGTCGAACGAATACGACGGTCGAAAATAATGGATAATCGTTAACGCGAAATTCCGATCATTCTGTACATTATACAACATTATCGTATAATATTAGTTATAAATTATAACTTATAATATACGTCAATAAATGTAAAATAATGTATTTATAATATTTTAATAATAATAATACGTACTGCGATGCACGGGCGAGGTTTTAGACGGATAATAAAAATTGTAGGTATATTCATATATTATTTCGTATGTATACGAACACGCACTTGGCGCGTTTCGGTCGAATATAATAATAATAATAATAATAATAATAATAATAATAATAATAATAAT
>JAIUCT010000010.1:5201713-5215221 GCA_021307375.1 Tetraneura akinire
TAATAATAATAATAATAATAATAATAATAATAATAATAATAATAATACCTATGTACACCATCGAGAAACAATTCAATTTTTGACGGACGACTTCCATTATAATAATATGTATATAATATATTATTATTAACACGTATCACGTCGAATTCCATTTTATAATAATAATATATTATATTATACTTTTATGGTCTAAATTTTACAACCTTAATGTGTATTGTTTAAGACACATATAATATAATAACAATATACGTTATACCAATAAAATTATTATAATATGCACTTGTACCCGTCGTATTATAATATATTATATAAATCGAATGCGTATAAGAATATACAGGTAATATAATAAGTATACGTGTTCGAAAAACGAATCATTTTTTTTTTTTTTTTGATCTCCCTTAAGGTCGAATTATTTTTAAAATTTTCACCCTTATTAACATTTTTTCGAATTAATATATTAATATTCTATTGACTTTTAACTTTGACGGGGACGAATTAATTTTCAATCTGTTCGTATTATAATAATTTATAATTTGCGTTTTCATCTCGTAGCAATTTATTGTTTCAGCTCTATATAATATTATATAAGTCGTTTATAGTTCTAAAACCCACTGACAGTTATCGTAATTATTATTTTATTGTGTATAATATCAAGAACGCGAATGGCCGAAAAAAGAAGATAATAGACGCCAAGTCTGCGTTTGACATAACGATTTGAGTTCAACCTAAAAAAACGTATTTAACGTGTTGAGAATCGCCATTGAACAAACTTATGCGTTATTGTCACGGATTTATTATTATTTTTTTTTTAAATCGAAATATAATATAACGTACTATTGATTTTTCTTTCTCGTTTCGTTAACCAATTTTTACAAAATCGACCATCGCATCAACGTTTACTAACTCCATATCGAATATCGATCACTCTGTATGCCTGCCCAAGTGTAATATGATTAAATATTATATTATTATTATTATTATTATATAGGTTGTCGACGACGGTCGCTGTGGGGACCGGTTTCATACGTTCGGCCCGGCGGGTACGTTACTGGAGCGGTTATCCGGTTATAACCGCGGTTACCGGCGAAACAGGGAAAAAATGCATAGAAGTCTCGCGACCATATAATATGACGTACTATAAACATTAAACAGTGAGTATTACAAACGACTTGGCCATCAGTCATTTACTCGTGTATATGTATAATAATATATAGATATTGTTACATTTTTTTTTTATTTTCATTTAATGTTCGCTCATTTACATATATCGTACATGTACCTATAAAAGGTATAATAATAGTCCACGTAATAATAATAATAATAATAGCGGATAACCCTTCAGGGTAGTATTTTTACGCACTCACAAAAACGATGTATAAGTATAATATAATTTTATATATATATATATCTAAAATATTATAATATTATTATGCATATAATAATATATTATATTATTATAATGTACACTGAATGTACAGGGTGATGATAAATATACGTGTTATACAAGAATAATATATAATAATAGGTAAGATTTGCCATTTGCATAATATATTATGTATTTTCGTATAAAGTAAAATTCCGATCGTCCTGTATACAATACCTACGACTACGAGTATAATATACGCTTGTATACGATAATTATTATGCGATCGACGAAGAAGGTCCGATCGAAAATCGAAAGAAAACCGAAAACAAAAATTATATTATAAAAACGCGAGCGGCAGCCCATAGGTTATGTTATTAATATTTATTAGTTGATAATAAATAAATGTGTATACGCGCTACTATATATAATATTAAAAAAGTCACTTATCTTGTGTGTATATAATAATAATAATAATAATAAATATTAATAATAATAATAATAATAATTATTATTATTATATGTAATATTATATGTAGTATAATTATTATTATTATTATTATAATTATAAATTATAATAATACGTACGCGGGTAAACAAAAATTGTTATTTCGTTATATTATAATATTTTCTCGTCCGAGTTTTTGACAGCTTCGCTAGTTTTTTTAAAAAAAAAAAATATATATATACATGATTTTTTCTAAATTAAACAATATTTTTTTATTTAACAGACTGCCGTATTCGCGTAGATTAATGCTATATAATATATATATATATTATAATTTATTTATAAATACTTAGATTCAACTTGCAGGTTATGAACTTATATAATACGAGTATATTGTAGACGTCATATTATGATGTAAGTATATGTAATAATTTTTTTTTTTAATTATTCTGTATCATCAAAATTTCGGAAGAGATTTTCTCTTCCTCCGTGTAAATAGGCCACTGTATATTTTTTATGTAATGATAATAATAATAACGATATAAAATCGTATACTTACAATATTAATACAATTGAATAATAATAAAAATAAAAAAATAGGTATGTTTGTATTAATACAGAATGGCTGCTACACGTTATTATTATTTTGGTCAGAATACGATTGAGCACGATTGGACCTTTTTTGTGTACGATTGAGCACACACTATTGTTAACAATGACTAGCTACCTGCACCCGAAAAACAACACGATTGAGCACTATTTCTTGTGCGGCGTTGCCATATTTATTTTGCACGTAATAATAATATAAATAAAAAAAAATAAAGTCGTAGTTTATGTAAGAAAAAAAAATTAAGTATAATAAAATTAAATAAAATTAAAAATTAATTATTAAAATTTTCATTGGTTAGTTCAAAAATACAATGGTCTCGCGAAGCGAGGTTTTAGGTCACACGAAATCATTGCCTATCCGCCCAGTATCCGTTTAATGGGTAAGTATTAAGTAGGTATGCTTTAGTCCCTTGGGGCGTAGCCCCATCCCCACGAAAAGTGCCGCAAAGCGGCGCTTGAGGAAGTGAGCGAAGCCGGCAGGCGTAGCGAGCGTCCCTTCCATTTGAAAAGAACGATTTATCGGAAATTAATATTAACTTGTTAATATATTGTTTATAAAATGTATATTATAACATATAGTGTTAAAATATCTAGATAAAAATTGTACTATACGAGTATATCTTTTCGAAACAAAAGAAGTTTGGCAACGTTTTCAATATTTCAAAAATATTTTTAAATATTGAACGTGCTCAATCGTAAGGTCAAAAAGCAGGTAAAAAAACGTACCGTGCTCAATCGTATGGCATCCATTATTTTGAATACCTATATGAAATTGAAAATGTCCATTTTATTATGCGTATAATAAAATTTAATACACAGAAGCTTATACATAATAATATATACGGACGTTGTTATAGCGGACTACTCAAAATGTACTCGAGTATCACACCACACGTTCCGAAGAAAAAAAAACGAAATTAATATTTCACCAAATATAACAGAAATTATTTTTAAACTAATCGAAAACATTAAATAATAAATTTCAACAGTCACTCGTATACTCGTATTATACAGTTTTGTAAATATTATTTAATTTTTAATACGCTATTTTAATCGCAACGTACGGAAAACAATAAAATATAATATCGTGTTGGAAAAATAACAGTCAAGAATCTCAATTTTTTATCCTTTTTTTTTTTAGTATTATAAATTATTTATAACGAGTACAGGAAATTATTGATTTATATTATAATATATATAAATAAATAAATAAATAATATATACCTTCTACTCGGCACGCAATAAATCTCATTATGTAACACCCACGAGCATATCGGATATAGTAGTTATAATCAAAGTTTTTTAAAGCTAGGGTCACACTATAGCGTTGGAAAAACGAACGTTACGACCACGGTTATATCTATAACGACGCACGTTATAACGTCCGTTGTTGTATAATTTTATTTTAAATATCTCTGGTCACACTCGCGACGTCCGTTTATTCTTTATTTTATCGTCCTTTCAACGTCTTCGACGTCCGTTATACGCCATGACGTCCATCAACAGCGCATATCGGTTTCTACATCATCCATCTTGTACGACGAAAAATGACGAACTATAACAACCGATATATAGAAATTATAAATTAAAAAAAAAAAAAAAAATATTTAAACATTAATACTAAAGACTAAATTTTTTTTTTTTATTTATAATATATTATATTTATGAGTCGACGATAATAATTCAAATCGATATCGACGTTTGAAGTTTACGTATCGTTATATAATAATAATATATTGTTATCATTATTATTATTATTATTATTATTATCTTATGAAAAAAAAAAATGTGTATCGCTCTCGGCGGCGGCGACACACAAGGCACTATTGTTTTTATATTATTTCCTCGACACCGCGCGGCAGGGCGAGTTGACATTTATTATTTCTTGTCCTTGGACATTATCGAACAATGGTTTCTTTACAACGTGTACGCACGTGCTACGTGTACGTATAAATGTGTATTATAATAATATTATTTTATGATGTATCGAGCCGTGTACGCCCGTCCGGATAATGCCGTGTACAATGCATAATATTATATATTATTTTTATTATTATTATTATTATTATTATTATTATTATTATTATTATTATATTGGAAAGACGCGCGTTAAAAACGATCGCCGATAGACGTACAGTCTAGAGTTCTGCAAGATCCGTATTTTTACAGACCGACCGGACCTGTAAAGTAAAATATTAGAACCGGCCGAACCAGGACACCGGACGGACCGATTAAATAAATAATGAAATCAGACCGATAATTTAAAATTCCTTAAAAAAAGACCTAGACCGAATCGTATTTAAATACGTACTTAAATAAACTTTGAGGACTAGACCGGACCAGACTATTATATATTATATATCGGTTGAGAATTTTTAAACCTCAACATTAATATTATATTCATATAATATCATAATTATGATAGTATGAAATACAAAAAAAAAAAATTTAACTGGAATTGTATAATTGTTTTAAATTTTAACCAGGATTTAAACATAACATTAAAATATTAAGATAAAATAATTATTTATTATAATTTTAGATTTTAGTTTTTAGAAATTAAAATGTATAAAATTTAATTGCAATTTTGAATGTTTTTAATTAAAATATCGTAGTATACGAATAGATTTAATTATACAAAAATGATAAATGTAATATTGTGTTTTTATACATCTTTAAATATTGGAAATTAATACTAATTATTTATTAAAATACGAGTATATTATAATATTACAATGCATTGCCACATTGCAGTTTTTTCGTCGTCGGCTCTAAACCTCTAATACTAAAGCCCTCTAATAAGGGCTATAGCCCCCCTCCATTGACCGTGTTTTTTTTTTGTTAATATGTACAAGTGAAAACTAATACTTAATATATATTTTTCAAAGTTCAAACTAAAATAATTAGCCATTATTCTTATTAGTATAATAGTATTTCATAAAATAAATACTTATAACTTGTGATGGAAATAATCGAATGATTAGTAGACATCAGTTGTAGTCGAAAACAAAATAATCGAGTATTCGTATGGTTTATGATTTACAATTTTAAATTGTTTGAACTGGTCATATAAATAATCAAATGGTTATTTACAAATTACAGGGCCGGATATAGGGGGGGGGGTGAACCGGGGCACTTGCCCCGGAAGTTCTGGTCGGGGGGCGCCAAATTACAAAATAATTTGTGTATATTATATTAATAGTTTTTAATCATTTTATAATAAATGTATTATACAAATTACAATTTTTATTTCCATTTGACTTTATGGTAATAACAATGAGAAAAACCTACTAACTAAAAAAAAAAAAAAGAGGAGTGCGCTAATTTTATACTTTGCCCCGGATAAATTAGGTGGTAAATTTGTTTTCCCGAATGTTTTTTCAAGAGTTTTTTCAAGAGTTGTTTTTTCGATTTTAATAATCGTATACTCTACATCTAATTATGGACGAAATTAATATTTATTTTAATTTGTAATTGTTGAAAAAAGTTAAATTAAATTAGAAACTTAGTGATAAAACTGATATCATCTTTAATAATATGTTCTATAAATTGTACTAAGAAATGTTTTATACCGGTGTTATAAAAATTCTCTACATAATTTTTAAGATTATTTTGATGGACATAACCATAACGATAATTTTTAACGCTTCAAGTCCCGAACCCTGGGTAGATAAATTGATATAGTAATCATTTCATATTCGTTACATACCTACGTACCTATATGGTATATCATTAGATTACATAGTTTGGTCATCGGCGTGTTCGTTATAATTTATAAACTTCAATATTTATATATAATTAATATTATATACTGTTTTCGATCGTTTATCAACAACCTGTGAGATATCTACTATTTAACTATACCGAATCTAATATGAACCGTTAAATTACAAATAATTACAAAATAAACAACGTCCTCTGAAAACGTTTAAACGGACCACGTGATATTTTTCTCGTCCGTCCGTCCCGTCGGATGGATTGATAATAACCACAGAAGACCGAACTATAACACTATACGGCGATTACTGGCAAATGAGGCGTACGAAAAATCTATTAAAACGATCCACTTTGTATAATATTATATAATATTAATAATAAATATTTACTCTCGAGCAATATAATATGGCGACTTTCCCACAAAACATAAACAGAAGTAGTCTTAAAACAACGCGCAGACCGTTAAAATTGATTTTCGATAAATACATACGGTTTGACCTAACCTCAAATGGTCTACGACGCTCTAATATGCGATTCACATCTCGTTAGTCGTTACAATATCCACGTATAGGTATAAACATATAATATTATATTATGCAAAATTCGAGATAAAATAATAACGAGTATGTTGTATAAGAGTAATAAATTGCGGAATAATACCGACACAACCGGCAATACCAATAATAATAATAATAATTGTGGTACCTATTATAATAATATTGTGTTACGACGTTTGCGACATTAACATTGCAGTATAGGTATAATAGGTTAGGCCGGTATAATAAGGTTGGATCGTTTACGTTCTGTTTTATACCGGGATGTGTTTGTTCATTGATTTCAGTACTTAAAGTCCAGATAATAATAAACTGTATAATAATAATATAGGTATAGGTACTGTGAATTATAAAATATATTGGTTCTGTATACAACATACGTATACAGCATAAAATTGC
Organism: Tetraneura akinire; assembly: GCA_021307375.1. Taxonomy (NCBI): domain Eukaryota; kingdom Metazoa; phylum Arthropoda; class Insecta; order Hemiptera; family Aphididae; genus Tetraneura; species Tetraneura akinire. The sequence continues at coordinate 5,208,804 of JAIUCT010000010.1, forward strand.
TGTTTCCATATTAATTAAAATTTAGAAATAGGCAAATAAATGGATTTTTTTTTTTGTACAAATTATAAAATTTAATTAAAAAAAAAAAAAACAATCTATAATCCAGAATTGTGGTTTATAAAAATAAAAAATAAATATATTTTTTTTATTTTGTTAATTAAACGTCGAAGGTCGAACAATGTATCAGCAAGTGGTTATCGAATCTTGTGTTCCAACACTATACTGTTTTCGAGTTTTCAACCTATTAGGAATTATTCCATCAACTAAATTGTTTGTTATTATTATGTTATCAGTTATCATTTACCAGTACACAAAATATAAATTCATATAATAAAATATTTATTTTATTTAAATTTTAAAAATTAATAACTATAAGGATATATTATATTTTATGGAAATTAATAATTTAACTACAAAAATGTTTAGAATAAAACCGATAAATTGGCTATCCGAAAATTTTAATTTTAAATGCGCAAAAGAAATTATTATAATGTAAAACGTGACTTATATATTTTTATACGTATTTTTATATGTATGAATAGATTATAAAATCAAATTTAAAAATCTGTAACGGACAATTATAGTTAATATTTATAGATAGGGAAGAACGTGGTGGGGCACCTGCTATAATATCCATTAATTATATTATTATTATATTATTAAAGGTTAAATCCGATATAAAAAAGCAAGCGAAACGACTTCTTTTTTTCTCCCTATTATTATTAATCGTTCTGTATACGCTTAGGTATGTATTATTAATATACTATAAAAAATATTATATTATACGTAAACGGGACGCGTACAGGGTGAGTGGAATTTCGTTTGACAAAAATAACGGATATGACGATATTGAAAATACAATGTTGTTTTCAGCAATCAAAACTACCCATTCGACGTTTTCGATAGGTAGGTATACTCTGAGGAATAATAATAATATTATTAAAGAAATCGTTTTTATTTTTTATTTCGCCCGTCAGTTTTCTATCGTCCTGTATATTATGTAGGCATATCATAATAATAATATTGTAACGTACTACTCATACGTTTATATTTCATGAGCGGACGTGGCGAAAAATGAAAAATGAAAAAAAATCTCCATCATCAATCAAAGAATTAGCCAATTGTACGCGTCCGAAGAAGTCAAATTGAAATATTATTTAAAATTATTATAAAAATAGCGTACAATAATGTTATTATATACGAGTATATATATTATACAATCGTCACGAACTCGAAGACGAAAGGGCGCGAGCACCGTTCTGTTTTTTCGTATACGACTAAATACGAATAAAATCTCGCCTTGTCTTGGACTTATATACACGCGGTCGTTTATTTATCAAATGTATACAATAATAATAATAATAATAATAATAATAATATAAAACGTGACCAGGTAGCGTACGAAGAGATCTATTCGCGAGAGAGACGCAATAATCGTATAATAAAATATTAATAATAAAACACACGAAGCCAACGGAATCGGGGATTCGTATCGAATATTATATTATTATTATTGTTGTTATTTTTCGATTGATATCACGTATTACGTATTAATGTATTATTATAAAATTTATTATTATTTAACAATATATAATAACGGCGTCGACGTTATAAAAAAAAAAGTGTGATAATTTTTCGTCTAAACATCGCGTCGATTGTGTGCTTTTTGTGTTGACATTTCAATATGATATTATAATATATTAATATATATATAAACATATATATATATTATTATCGTTTATATAATATAAATACGAATATAGTTTATCCTATAATTTATTATATTATAATATTGTATTGTAAACACTTTCAGGTATACTTTCGTGTATAATCGCAACAGATTATAAGTAACCGCAATGCTGTTACCATTTACCAGGTTACCTATACATATAGCGATCAGAATTTCGTGTTACAAAGAGTTATCGCCATGATGGTGAAACCGCACTACACGCAACTTTTCGCAATGCTATAATATGCTTCCGATGACGTTTTATATTGGAGCGCGACGTCCTAATAGTCTGTTTAAAAATGAATAATTTTCAATAAATTTGTATAACCTACAAATTTATTGAAAATTATTTGTCTTCTTAAAAAATCGTTTAAAAACCGCGTGCCGTTGAAAATAAAATTTTATAATAATAAATACCTATATGATTAGTTCAAAAAATTCGTGTACTAAAATTGATTCGTATGTCGTATGTTTATGCGACAAAACGTTAACTGAAATTTGTATATATGTTTTTTTTTTTTAATTTTAAAAATGTTTCAATATTTATTTACAAACAATACGTTTTTTTTTTACTGCGATTATTCGTCCACGGCTTTAACATAATAATATTAAAAATCACGTATTTAATTATACGTATAATTGTTTATTAGGAATGGATTTAAAATATCACAGTTTACAAATTTAATTTAATTTAATCGTTATTTAACTAATATATTTTATCATAGGTATTGCGGTTCTTTAACGGTTTATCTATTAAAAATATGTCATCGTATCAACTGTATGCGCATATTATTTTGTATAGTACAATTGATAAATAAAAACAGCGGATACGATTCGTTAATCGTGGTCTGCGAGAGGGATGTGGTAATTGTTTAAAACAAACGTGTTGCGAAACAGTATATTTATTATATTACAGTTTACATATTATATAAATAGATGTATAGAATAAAATGCTATATGTTATATGCGGTGTGAATATAGTTTTAATCGCAAAAAAATTTAAAGAGCTGATACAGATGTGGAAGAGATACAGTCTGAAAAGTATAGAGGATATAGCGTTGAATTTTCATTAAAATTAGAATGCAATGATAAATCATTACATTCGGATATACGATTTTGAGCGAAGTTCATTAGATAATATAATAATATGTATTGATTAAAATTTTTACATTTATCAGTCTCTATAAGTTGCCCATAACACCCTTAAATGAGTCACTTAAATACCCAAATCTGACAGTACTTCGCTCAGAATCGATTTTCGAATGTAATGATTTATCGTTGCATTCAAATGTTAATCAAAATTCAACACTATGTGTTTCAAAAACAATTTTTATCGTTTATGGTCTTGCGACCTTAGCAGCATAGTATTTGTATTGTGTCATTAATATTAATAACGAAATAAAATAATTTAATTTATATTTAAATAAAGAAAATTATATTTATTATTACAATAAAATCAACGAATAACGAACATTTTATTACAATATAATATATAACTTCAACCGTCAAGAAAATGTTCAAATATATTTTTAAAAGTGTTCTGAAAAATTAATTGTATTCGATTCCTAAATTTTTACTCCTGTAAGTATAACTTATTAACTATATAAGTATAGTGACGGATTTAGGCATAACGCATAAGTCACATAAGTCCGGGCACAGGGCGCAAAATTTTTGTCGAATTAAGAGTTTTTCATGTTTCCTATATTGTCCTATAGATATGCTATTTACAGATACCTATGTTTTGGTAAATTTTATATCGGTAAAAAAAAAAAATCGTCTTAAAGGCGAAAATTTTTTTAAAACAGGCTCTGACTATGAGCAGTATAAACCATAGGACGCGTATAAGTGTATATCTGTATAAGTATACTATAGTATATAACATAAAAATATATGCTCTCGTTTCAATTGGTCACCTGGTCCATCGTCCATCGTGTATACATATCCGAGTAAATTATTATTATTATAAAATTATCTACGCCAAGTGTTGTGTATTAATAAGTGCATATTAGTATCCGAATATGTATATTATTATTATTATTATTATTATTATTATTATTATTTATTACATATTTTCTTCATCCGAATGTACATCCCTTCGGGCATCATTCCGGTACTCGCGTGAAATGTACTATTATAGAAATTTGGGGGGGGGAGGGAAAGAAAAGAAATAATAATAATCGTTTAAACAAATTCCTCCTTTAACCCGGTAGCTGTTTCGGGTATTAAACACAAATAATAAAATTATACGGATCAAACTGCGCCGGTCGCATTATTATATTATTATTATTACCTATTACGTTTCTATAGGTATATACCGCTATTGCCTAATGTACCTATACCTCGGTAATCCGGTATTGTTATTAAAATATTAATCGTATGCATGTGTATATGTAGATATTTAATATAATATAATATAATTTTTTTTTTCTTGACGTCTTCGATCGCGCCCGTGGCTTCAATATTCCGTTTCATTCCGAATTGTATAATATAAATATTATATTATAATAATACGTGTTTTAAGGTAAAATAATAATAATCAAAACGTACAAGGCAGGTGCCATCCGTATATTCGTGGCAAACCAACGATGATAATATATTACTTATACTTATTTAAAGATTATTATTATTACTACGTCTCGACGTCTGTTACAGTTTGTAATTTACTTAAATCATTTTATCTCGCTTTTTCCGATCGGAGGAACGCATACGTTTCACGTGTCCATTATAGTAACTAGTAAGTATAAATGTATAATAATAATAATAATAATAATAATAATAATAATAATAATAATAATAATATCGTGTTACAAAAATAAACGAGATCCCGATCACGAAATATTATGCTAACATATCGCATCTTCGGGTCGAAATATTTGTTTAATAACGTCGGATTAGGGATGTCTCGCGTTGTTTAGGGGATTGTTCTGAGTATTATTGTAGTGATCTCGACATAGTGTAATAATAATATAATATTTATTATTATTATTTTTTTATTTTTTGCTCGTTCTTGCGATAATATATCCTGTCTGTACCGTATCAAATACCACTTTTGTAAACAATTCGGATAATATAATAATACAGGTACAATGTACCTACCTATTATATTATTATATATGAATTTATATTTTTCGCCTGCTTATAAACAAAAATTGTTTGAAAATTTGAAATTACTATTTACTACGCACAGTCCACTGATTTTTTTGAAACTATAAAATCGTCATTTTCTCCTTCATTCCTTTCTCCCAACTATATTTGGGGTCGGCCACCCTGGTCTTCAACTTCCATTCGACTCTATCAATTGCATCCTTTTCACACACACACACCAGTTCAGATTTCCACATCTCAACCACCTCTAACCACGTCTGTGAATTTGGCCCCCCTACTTTGTCCTATTTATAACAGACAATCGCCATATTTTTGCAACTTATTCGCAATAATTTGCAACTCAATATTTTCGAAATAATCACCATTTTAGTGATGGGCGGCCAGCCCCCCCTACTTTAACCGATCGATATCAAATCTTCACCATTATTTAGTAACTTATTTGCAATAATTTTCAACTCAATATTCTAGCCAGATACACTGGGTATTTTTCGTTTATATTTTTATAAAATTTCTATTGTGACTATTAGTCTATTGATGTGTTTGCAGCATAAGCATAGAATAATAAATTACTGATAAATTATTTTATTATGTTTTTATATAATATGTTATATAACTATCATTTCGACATCCGATAATTTTGAAAATTTTCTGAAAACGTTTATAAATTATACGTACACGCAAGACGCAACACGCGATAATTGTATAATATCTGTCAAATTTTTTTGGATCCGCCGCGGGATAATATTATAAAAAATATAAAATATAATAAATATAGCGAATAATAATAATAATAATAATTTTTGATAAATATATCGTGTGTAACGAGAAGAATATTGTTGCTGCGGCGAGAAATTCTGTTTAATAACAGCTACAAGGGGGTGAAAAAAAAAATTTACGTATACTCGTATATGGTGAAATACAAATATTATGCCCGCATTACATCACGCACCCGTCAGAATTTCCACCCTTTATTGCCACCATCCATTATACGTATAATACATGTGTACAGTATAATATTATTATTATCGTCATTATATTATACACATGATATCCATCACGCGTCCTCGAAAAGGAAAAAAACCGTGTCGAAACTAATGGTTATAAACGCGGTCTTAAAAAAGAAAAGAAAAGAAAAGAAGGGATTTATAGGCATTAGCTAGCCGTTAGTTGTATTATTTAAAAAAAAAAAAAAAATAAAACGTGGGTTTGTAAAATACGAGCGCTAGACTACATTATACGATCCGACGTGTTAAATCATACTTAAGGGTGAAGGCGTATTTTTATTCCATACAGGACAAATCGGTTTCGATTACTAGCGAGAACTTGTAATTTATTGTCATAAATACGCGCGTACATAATATATTTATATGCATGTACATATAATTATTATATTATTTTACATTTACAGGACGGTCGGGACGTCGAGCGACCGTATATATTTACTAATAATATATACATATATGTAAAGTACGTGATTTTCGAAAAACCTAATTTCGATCACTCTGTATATACACGTGATATGTGTATATTTTATAATATAATAATAATAATAATAATAATAATAATAATAATAATAATAATAAT
>JAIUCT010000010.1:5215231-5348744 GCA_021307375.1 Tetraneura akinire
TAATAATAATAATAATAATAATAATAATAATAATAATAATAATAATATGAATGTAATTTTTCGTCCTCAGACCAATCAAATAGTCACGTATCCGACGAAATAGACATTTGTAAAAGTCACGTTCTCTATATATATAATATAATATAATGTGTTATGAGCGTTTCTTAATTCGGTATTCGATATCGGTTTTTTTTTTTTTTTATTAAAGTCTGGTCAACCGAAATCCATATTACGATTGACGTAATAATTGACTTTATGTAACAAGTGTTAATGGATTCACTATACATTTTATATTTTTGTATGTCGTTTCACTTTGATTAATCGTGTTGTACACTTATACACCGCTCATACAAGAACGGGAAACGTATACGATATTTAATTAAATACAACTTAGAAAGTATATTACGTTAAAGTAAACTTTATTTATACCATAGTTTACTATGTTATTAATTAAATAGATAAAAAAATATATATATAATATACAATTTTTTTCTCTAAACATTTACTCGGGGTTTAATTTATTTAATTTTCAATCATTTCTTTTAAATACGTTCCCGAGTGCTTTGAGATTTCCCCATAAAAAAAAAAATCACAAATCAGATAAATGTCAGCTCTCGAATAGCTACTTCATAGAACAACTCTAGCTAGACTTGGATTTTTTCTAAACAGACAGCATTTATCAACTACGAAGCCGTCCTTTTCAATTTGTTTTAAATTTATTTATTTTATCATGTATAGATATTATAATAATAATTTTATTTTGGTATAAATAAAGTTTATTTTAATCTGATACTTTTTGCAGGGTTGTACTTACTATTATAGTATTTATACTATAGTAAAACCATTGTGTATCTCGTGGCAGACTCTGACACTCTGTACATATTATTTATATATTTCTATCTTCTCTTGATTAATCGAAAATTAAAATTTTTTTTTTTATCAATTCAATATTTAAGTTCCAAAATATTACCAAATAACATTATACAACTTGTAATAAATTTAAATATGTAGCATATGTTATGTGATATACGTATTCGATTGTCGGTTGATATATTCCTTAATATTCCGACTGAAATTTATAAGTGCTCTTTGGCTCTTACTCTCTATACGAGTATATTCGTGACTGATGGTTTTTACTCGTATGTAAATAATTGATGTCAGATGCGTCCTTATTCACGATTATTAATTTCTGTATTAGTTTTAGACGTGCAGGAGAATATTGATTGAAAATATAGTTATTATTTATTACTTATTATAATTACGTCTACGCATTTAATGACTATAATTGACTTTAATGTTTTAAAACACCACGACTATAACCTATAATATATTATAAATATATTTCATATTATGTAGTTTATAAAATTATACTTCGGATTTTGTATTGTCGGTCTAATATAAATAAAATAAAATAAATAAAATTCTACGTCCAACATGAATTCTAATTGAAAAAAACTGCAGACGAATACGCAATATTTTGTAAGGGGATACAAAATACAAATACTGACCGAGGGTGTACCTGCAGGTGTAGGAATATAGTGGCTACTGGTTACCATATAACCGCAGCGTGCCATCTCCTTATATATTATCATAGATTTTTTATATTTAATTTATGGTTATAACGAAATACATTTTATACCTAGGTATACTATAATATAAACATATAATAATATGTCGTTATACTTTCGGGACTGGATCTCCGTGAAATAATATAATAATATTCACCCATCGCGCGTTCATCGCTACTGCTATGTATATATACTATATTATACCTATACTCTATTTCTATTGTATAGCGACGTACCTAACATAATGTACCTATATAATATACTTCTTATAATATTATTATGGTTTAATAATAGAATTTTATATAAATCGATCATTCGTGTATATACATAATTATTATATGTATATATACGAAGACCTCCGGAGACCCCCGCGCAATTGTTCTTGCGTACGCGGCGATGGCTTGCTGCGTTTCTGATAGAAAAATTCATACCCAAAGGTACGAACCCGACCCGAAACGATCGTCCATTGTTTACCTATATATATATACGTACTACCTACATAATGTATTATTATTATTATTATAACACGCGCGTTACAAAAATTATATTACACACGACCGAGCAACCTGTCTTTTATTCCGCTACCACGGTTATATTATATAGTACCATGTTTATATATTATACCTATAATACCTATATACTTATACGTAGGATATTGAATCATAATAAAAATAATGACGACGGCGAAACGCGGGCTGCGGGGTTATTATTTCACGAGACATAATTTAAAAAATATATATAAGTAATAATAATATAATAATAATAATAATAATGAAGTAACGATAGTAAAAATAAAACACGTATAGGTTACACCTATATAATATTATATATACGATAAAATGTATAATGGAAAAAAATATCGAAAAACGTGTGTCACGGTTTAAAAGCGCACGTGCGTCCGTCTGACGTGACCGCGACACCTAAACGTATAATCTCCCGGTCTTGAAAATATTCTAAGCATTTTGGAGGCCACTATAAATATCATTTCGGAACTATAATTCTTAATTTTATACTATATTCTATTTTTCCCTCCCCTCCGTCAGTGGCGTATTTAGGGCCCCCTCTTGCTTTTATTTACGAAATTTACCAGTACTTTCAATGTAATACTCGTATATAAAAAATTCTAATTTTTCTATTTCCTCCAATATAATATACTTTTTAGGTATGATTTTTTTTTTTTGTTCTCAGCTAAAAACTAAAAACGCATTTTATAGGGGGACCCCTGCGCAAATTTTTTTTCGAAATGAAACACTTAGATTTTTTATATACGAAATTTACCAGTACTTTCATTTTTCAAAGTAATATATATACCTATATAAAATTCAAATTTTTCTATCTCCTCCAATATGTAACTTTCTAGGTAGGATTTTTTTTTTTGTTCTCAGCTAAAAACTAAAAACGTATTTTATTGGGGGACCCCTGCGCAAAATTTTTTCGATATGAAACACTTAGATTTTTTTATATACGAAATTTACCAGTACTATCAAAGTAATATATATAAAATTCAAATTTTTCTATCTCCTCCAATATATATTTTCTAGGTAGGATTTTTTTTTTTTTTTGTTCTCAGCTAAAGACTAAAAACGCATTTTATAGGGGGACCCCTGCGCAAATTTTTTTTCGAAATAAAACACTTAGATTTTTTTATATACGAAATTTACCTGTACTTTCAATGTAATATTAAAAAATACAAATTTTTCAATCTCCACCATAATATATTTTCTAGGTAGAATTTTTTTTTTTTGTTCTCACCTAAAAACTAAAAACGCATTTTATAGCGGGACCCCTGTGCAAATTTATGTTTTATATAAAGACAATAAAAATTTTATACCATTATAATTATAATTTGAATGTTTAGAGAAAAATTATAATATTATATTTTACGTTTAACTATCCAAAATATTTTGTATATAACAAAGTTTAAGTATAAAATTTTGAAAAAAAATTTGCGCAGGGGTCCCCTATAAGAAGCAAATTTATGTTTTATATTAAGACAAATAAATTTTTTTTCCATTATAATTATAATTAAATGTCTTAGAAAAAATTTTTATTTCCAACGTTCATTATATAAATAGGCGTCTCGTGTAGATATATAGTAACAACGGTATACTATTAACGATAAAGGGACGTGTAAATTGTTTTAATAATTTTAATTAATTAATGTTTTTTCAATAGATTCCCTCCGAAGTTTATATTATAGAAAGGCCTTTCAGTCCCCGAAATTACTTCTGCGGACGCATTAAAGTCTAATAGAGGCATCCGTACACGTCCAACAAATTTACGCAATCCCTGTGTTTGTGCAAACATTTCGATCGTGTATAGCGTGATTTGAATAGTTGCGAAACGATTTGAAATAAATCGGTAGAGTTCGAAATTTTTTGCGCAAACGCTTCACATTTGACAATCGGTTGTAACTTGTAAGTACGCGTCACGCGTGTAGTAGTGTTTGACGAGCATCGTCCGTCAAAAATCTCCAGACGATTAGAAAAACCAAAAACTTAAGACATAGGTAATATAACTAATATTAATTAATTAATTATTATACTTTACTAATAATAATTAATATATTATAGTTATAAATTTATAATACATTTATCTATACATAATTTGTTTTTATATTAGGTAGGTATTATTATTAACCTCAGTACAAGTATCATCGGTGTCGGACATATTCACATAACTATTCTTGTAGAATGTATACTGAACATTCTTTGACAAGATCAAAAATTGAACTGAAGTTGGCACAAGTCATTTGAACGTGTATGTCAAAAGTTTGTGCAAATTTCGTATTTGCACAAACACAGAATTTGTTTGACGTGTGGAGCCTTTAGACTTAGTAACTAAAACAAAACCTACAACTATTAAAATCTCTACCGAGTACTACAATAGGTATAATATTAACTGGTTGACCCTATAATAGGGTGTTATGATATATATTTTATTATAATATTAATGATATAATGGGAAATATTATTAATCACAATTTTATTATAAAAATATTTATTACTTTTCTCGTGTATCACATATTTTTATGTGTAAGTTTATAAAACCCATTTTACTTGGTTATTAATTTATTATATTTATACATGATTATTATAACGTATATTTATTAATTATAATAATATAAATTTATTTAATTAATATCCCGCTGCTCGTGTATAGTTTATCACATAAAATTACAACAATAATATATGTCTGAAGAAAATATTAGTCTTAGATAAAATTTAAAATAATTATTCAGGGAAGTATTTATAATATACATTATACATAGATTAAACTAACCAAAAATATACGAATTAATTAGGTCTAAATAATAATTTAAAAAATTTAAATGCGCACGAACAGAAGCCATATTCTAATCATATTACTAATCATAACATCAATACATTTTAAAAACTAAATAACACGATAGCTATTTTAATTTGTAATATTTTATTATGTATTAATTACTAATTTTTAATAAATCTGAGTATCTGAGCATCACTAAAAATCATTTTTACTTATGTAATGAACGATGATTTATCACCGATTTCATATTTTAAAAATAATAAAATGATACACATATTATTCCATTGTTAATACCTAATCTATTCAAGGAAGAACCTCCATCTATCTAGTTGACTTTCATTTGTAATTACAATAGAATAGGCTATAGGTATATTTAGATATTTATTTAGTATAAATTAAACATGTATGTTAAAAAATTGATACAATTTTATTTTACAATTATTAAATATTGATATTTTAATAATAACAATTTATTGATATAAATGCATTCATTTATCTCTTTTTCCCCTTTTTCTTCAACCATTTTTGTCTTTTTGATTCTAAAAGTCTTTTTCTTTTTGCTTTCTTTTTATCTTTAATGCGTTCAATTTTGTTTTTCATTTTAAATACTTTACTATTTTGCACTGTTTCAGATGCTTGCTTCTTAATTGCCTTTTTAATTTCTTTTAGCGAACCAAAGTTCATACCAGGTACATTATTAGAATCACTTTCATTATCGATATCCTCTTCTGATTCACTTTTTTTGTCATTCTCATAAATTACCTAAAAGACAATAAAATGATAATGTATTAAATATATTCCAAAATTAAATTATTCTTGTAGTACATATTAAACCTTATAATCTTATTTTTACTTATTTGTTTTATTTATCATTTTTTACACTAATTAATAATTAATACAATTATATATTGATAAATAATAAATAATTTAAATTTGAAAAATAATGTTGATATATATTTGTTGTTGTATGTTATAAATATTATTTAATATTATTATTAAGTAAATACACATTATAGCTAATTTACTTATAAGATAATAAAAATACCAGGACATAATTAATCATTAAATACTATTTACAAAAGTCCAATGCAATTGTTAAAATATTTTTTTGATTGTGATTTTATAAACTGTAAATTAATTAAATTTTAGCATATTATTATAGTGATTAATGAGATATTTTTATACAATTATTCTAAAAAATTACTGTAAAATATTGAAATATACTTATGATATTAAATTAATTGTGTAAACATCATATTAGGCCACGTATTTATAAATTGAAATGTTAAGTTATTATTTAAATATAATACTAAATCAGAAAATTCCTATTATTTTTGTATACATAGATTTCATTATTTTTATATGTATTTCCTTCTAATCTAGATTCTCATAAATAATAAAACAATTATAATTATATCACTTTAATTGTATCAATTGTAAGTAAAGTTTTTTAAAAACTAAAATTTACTATTTTGTATGGTAAATAGACATTTACAATATTTTGTTAATAAATAGAGTAAACAAGTTCACAATAAACATAATAATAAATATAAAAAGTTAAAATAAACAATACTTGATTTGTTCCAATCCAGTTGTTACTTTTTGCAATCTCATCCGTTGATAGATCACATATTTGTACAGTGTGATTTTCTAAATTATACTCTTTAGTGACCATATCAAGAGGTTCTGGAATAAATGGATGTGAATTTGTCAGTTTTTTGAATGCTTCTCTAGCCTAATAATAAATAAATAAGATAAAGTATAATAAGTATAAATTATTTTTATAAAATAATAGTAAATAATATTTACCTCAGTTTTGATTCTTTTTTTTTCTTCTTTTAACTTCTTTTCAAAATCATCTTTAGCTTTCTTTTTCCGAGCCAATTTCCTTTTATGAAATCCAGTTAAAAATTCACTAAAAATTACAATTATATCAATTATTTAATTTAAATGAAATACATATAATTATTTTAAATGATAATATATGACTAATTGACTAATCATTATAGTATTGAAATTGCAGAACCATTCAATGATACTAAATATACTAATTGATACTAGTGATGACCCAACTAAAAATTGAACTGAATCAGGTACTGTATGGCTATACGACTAGGTACAAAATCATTATACATTACCACAGTCAACAGTAATCTTATTTAGTGTATTTTTATACTTACGCTCTAGATTTTTCATCAAAAGTAATAGTTCGTTTGGTTTTTCTATTAATTGGCTTTTTATGTCGTTTCACTTTTGTTCTATCTTTAAAGTCATTCTCCTCTAAATCCATTATTAAATCGTGATTTTACAATTTAAAGTTTAATATTAATTAAATTTGTATAATAATTAGGAAATAAAATATGAAATTAATTAACTAACTACCAAGCGGTGAGAACGTATAAGCGTACGTCATACAACTTGTCAACTTAAAAGTTAATTAATTATTATTTAATATTTATTACTTATTATTAGTAGCTATTAGTTTATCTTTATTACAAATTTACATTTTTACAACAATTTAAATACACATGTTGATAATTTGATAAAGTGATAAAAACGCATAACCTTATTATTTATAACAGTCTAACCAACTAAAAAAATCAAATCGTAGATTCCCAACATAAAAAATACAAATTAGGAGTGATAAAATAAAATTGCATTTATTATATATTACATTAAAAGTACTGACAAAATGCGTAGGTATATAAAAAGGTAAATTATAGGAGTTCAAAAAAAATTAATAATAATTAGAGCAGGGGTCCCATTGTAAATTGCGTTTTTTTTTTTAAATTTTTATGCGAGTACAAAAATAAATTCTCACCATAGAAAAGACAAATTGGAAGTTTTTGAAATCAAATTAGATTTCTGATTTGTTATACATTACGTTAAAAGTATTGAAAATGCGTATATAAAAAAAAAAAAGAGCTGATACTCCTGCCGCATAGGATACAGGTGTGCGATCGCCGATCATAGCGTTTAATTTTAATTAAAATTTGAATGCAATGATAAACCATTGCATTCGAAAAAACGATTCTGAGCGAAGTTCAATCAGATGATTATAATTTTCGTTTGAACTAAAAAATTGAGACTAAAGATTATTCTAATATTTTGATATTATGTTAAGTCATATTTAAGTATACTTCAGTAAAATTTTCAGACCTTAATCACTAAAATTGCCAATTTTATCAAACATATATGTAAAAACGAGAATTTTAAGAAATATTCAGTCGTATATTTTGTAAAAAAAATTAAAAATTTTGGAAATTTTTTGAATTTTTAAATTTACTTGAAATTTCAAATCGAATTCGTCGAAATTTCATTTTTCATGAAAAATGCCGTTTTATCGTCCGCTTAGAGTCAATTTTGAGAAATTCGAAAAATGACCTAAATAAAGTACCAACTACATCCACTTTCCAACCGGAAACACATTACATAATGCTATTCGTGAAAAGCGGAGCATTATTTCGGGTAGTAAAAGTGTCTACAGAATAATAATAAAAAAAAAAGACACACATCATTGTAAAACCAATACATTCTTCGCTTCGCTCAGAATCTAAAATCTAAAGTATAGAATTTCGAAGAAAATTATTCGCATGTGTTATCTTGTAAATTGCGTTTTAAATTATTATGCGAGTACAAAAAAAAAAATTGCCACCATAAAAAGTTTTGAAAAATTGTAACGAAAAATATGTTTAACTATTTTAAAGTAAACAAAAATAAAAAAAAAAAACATTATTTATTAGGATGACCAATTTCAATCGTGTTTATACAAATTATAGGTACTTGTACAGTTGTAGGTACTTAAAAAGTTAAAAATCCAAAAGACACCGTAATATACCGTGGAATTTTTTTAAAATAAATAAATTCGTTTTTATTTATGATATTATTATCTATTACGCAGAAAAAACATTGACATTTAATATTAAATGTGCGGTATGGTCATTAAAAATGATTAGATAATTAATATTGTGGACATGCGGCATGTGCCTATAATCACTACGAGTGAGATTTTAATTAATAATTTAATATTGTTATTTATTATTTACATATAAGATATAACTAATAAAAGATTAAATACCTATTACCTAATATGTTTTTTCTATAATTACAATTTATCAATGTATATCAATTCATGATATAATTATCAATTATTATAATTTTTATTGCTTTATTATACGTATAATTTGTTATTTAATGATAACATAATATAAATGCGTAAATCATTTTTTTCAAATTGTCCGTTTATTTTTTACACGTTTATAAAGTGATTTTATCGAATATTTGACGTGAAAATATGTTTTTTGCAAATATTTATTTTTTGATTATAAAATATTATATCTCGTAATGATTCGTATATTCAGTAAAGGTTTCCTTTCAGCGTCTAACCTCTGACTCCGAGACCATACAATTCATACAATATGTATTTTGCGTATGATAATGATTGGTTTCGCTACTAGTGTTTGATGAGGCGTCCGGCGTTAGTACCGGTCAGAAAAACACTCGTCAACACGTCAATTAAAAAATTTTCGTTTTCCAAAGATGATATAAAATTGAATTGATCACGATTTAGACGAAAAAATTCCAGAAATTTTTCATCGTCGTTAATAATATATTAAGATGTCCATTAATCAAACTTTTAAAGAACCCTCAGAGTTTCTCGTGGAATATAAACTTTTGAGAGGTTTTCAATTTTTTTTAAATTAATTTCTTAATAATTCATTTTCAATTTCTTCATTACGAAGCAACAATTCACAAGCTGTTCAAAATAAAATGCTGATTCATTTTGAAAAATTAAAAAATCAGATTTTACAGGTACCTATGTGTAAACTACGTGAGAAGACAAGGGTAGCAGTGGTTATGATTTAACTTTGTAAAATCAAACTAAAAGAATGGGATAAAATAAAATCTGCAGCGTCTGACGCTACAGGGTAAACGTAGCATCAAGACGCGGAGTTCTGTAGTTGCGACCAGACGCTGCAGGGAAACTGTAATCGATTTAAAGAAAAAATTATATATTCAATCAATTTACATGTACTCGTAAAAGTAAAAACACACAAATATTTAGTCAATATAAATTGTAATATTAATAATATCGTCGAATGTAATCTCAATCTGTCATATTTTTAATATTGTTATGTTTATGTATCGTGCAAGAAATTCAATTTATAACTATTTCTAGAACATGTGTGTGTGTGCAGGTGCGGATTCAGGGGGAGCTATGGGTGCTCAAGCACCCCTTATCGGTTTGACCACCAATAAAATTTATTTATTTATTAAAATAATTTATTTTCATAATTATTATTGTAATTGTAATGTTAATTAAAAGTAATATTTATTAAAAATGTTAATGTTGAAAAACTTTTTAAACATACATTTAAAAAAAAAATGAGAAAGTACCTATATCTCTACTAATAATTCTTTTTTACTTTAGCACCCCCTGTTAAAATTTTCTGGATCCGCCTGTGTATGTCTGACTTCCAAGACTGAAACGACTATTATTATTATCGAATATTGACTATAAATTTATTTTCGAGTTATAAACGTATTGTATAATCGGTCGTTTTATTAGCCGTATTACTCATAAAGTCATAATATAACTCATTTGTCATTGTACAAATTATTATTATACAAATACTTCTTGAACATCAAATGTTAGACATTTGTCAAATATAAATAAACACATTAGTTGTCGTTATCAGCGTCAGTTTCCATCGTCGAGTTCAGTTGTTTTTCTACTTTCGTTCTAAAAACACCTGTTAACCGGTTGCTTTATTATCTCGTTCTCTCTTTCTTACCCTCTCCCTGTCGTACGAGTTTTTATTCTCGTTGGAATTTTGGTTGACCAACATAGGTATCAAATAATAATTCGTCTATCTATGTTTTTTTTTTATCCGAAACATTTTCGCCATGTAAGTGTTCGGTTACTATCGTACGTTGTGGAAGTCCGACGTCAAAACGAAAACAAAATTAATCGACGTAGCGAAGCGTTTTTTTCGTTTTAGTAGATGAATCGACAAAGAATATTCGATAGTTTTCATTATCGTTATTATTATTTATAATCGTGTAATTTGAGTACCTATTTGTTGGCACGTTTATTTGTTTTTTTTTTTTCGCTAGACGTTAACGTTCATTGTACAGGCGCGTGATGAAATTCATATCGCTTTTTCGTCGAAACCACAATCAGGGTAGCCCTTCCGAGGGGGCGAGACCCTATCAACAACCCCCAGTGACAATGGAATCAGCTGTTTTCCCGCCAAACAACAAACAGTCGCGAGCAACGGAAAAACTTCAGCAGCAGCAGCAACAACAACAATCACAACAAGAGAAACACCAGCAGCAGCAGCAGCAACAACAACAATTACAGAAAGAAGCAATGGACAGCCGTGGCGCTACGGCGATCGGCTTGTCCCCGATTAGTTCAATTGACCGAACGGAGAATGTAATTGAGTATATCGAAGAATTGGAAAAGTTACGTATGGAAGTTGAACTGTTAAAGGTATAATATGTATTATTATTATTTATTGTATTAATGTATTACATATTTAATAGAATAACATTTTTTTTTATATTAAAAAATTTTAATAATCAAATATTTAAAATTAATTTTTAATAAATAATGTGACTTTTAGTGACTTATATATTGAAATATATACCTATAAGCTTATTGATTTTGTAATATTACTTTATAGCTACTGTTGTAATATAAATATAAATTATTAATATATGTAGGAACAAAGAGATGAAGCTGAACGGAATCTTGCAATGCATTTGGAAAGTAGTGTTCATGTTTTATCGTGTACTCCTGTTTCAAACAAAGTAGATGATCGAAGGCGATATCCTAGTTCTGCTCCTGCATCTATAGCTCCTCCAAATTCAGCTAGTCAGGTTAATATCTTTAAAATAATTTGTGTTATATATCCTAGCAATTAATTAATTTTTATTTAGGAGTTATTAGATACTCACGACTGGGATAAAAATTCTAGTTCTGTTAGTGAAGTTTCTTTGGCTTGCTTACAAGATAGAATTATACAAATGGAAGAAACCCATTACAGGTTAGTAAACCAGTATTATTTATTTATTATTATGTGATTTATAGGTTTATTAACAAATTTCAATTTTTTTCCAGTACTAATGAAGAACTACAAGCTACACTTCAAGAATTAGCTGACCTCCAATCTCAACTTTATGACCTTCAGCATGATAATGAACGTTTGGGTAAAGAGAAGGATGTTATCTTAGAATCATTATGTCAACAAACAGAAAAATTAGAAGATGCTCGCACAAAAGTTGATGCTTTACAGGGATTATTCCTTGTGCCAGGTGCAAATCCTCCATCATCTGTTACTGAACGTGAAGAAAAACTAGTGGAACTGCTTAAAAGTGGACAGACAGAACGTGAAGCATGGTTGACTAAGCAAGAAGAGCTTATTGCTGAAGCTAACGAATCAAAGCGATCATTAGAAAATGAAACAAAAAAAGCCAATCAACTTTTAGAAAGAGTTCGATTTTTAGAATGTACTGTTGACAGTAAAAGTGCTGAAGCAAAACAGTTTGATGAACAGTTAGCTTTTGCTAAAGAAGAAATATCTTCAAAAAATATTGAAATCAATCGAAATCTGATGTTATTGGACAATGCCAGAGCTAAGGTATTTTTGATATAAATATATATATATTATATATGTTAGGAGAATATAGAAAATTACCCAGGGCCTATTATCACTACATTAGCAAATTATTATAAAATTATATGAGTATATAACACAATATTTTCTGTAATATCCATCACATTATTATCGATTACCCTTCTCTCTCTGTCATGACCTTTCTGCTCTCTTTTCTAATCTTTCTTCTTTTAGGTATTCTTCACCTCATACCACACTTCTCTTCAACTCTCACTCTACTCATATCGTTAATTTCATCTTTAAAGCTAGCTTCTTAATTTAATACTGATATTCATGTATGATATTCATTTTGATTTCATATTTCACTTTTGCTAGTTTCATATCTTTATTCTTAATTACTATTTAATATAATTGTCGAGCTGTAATATATTTCAACAAAGGCTCTTATAAAAAAAAAAAAATATTGTATCATATTTCCTACCAATGTACATTTGTTTCCTTTTAATATTTTAAATTATTATTTAAATACTTATAATAAAATTAATATTGAAATTTACTGATGATAAAATTGAACAGAATTTTAAAATAATTTACTTATATATTATTAATTATCTAAATTATTCAATATGTCCGTCGTTCTATAGAATGCCTAAATTTTTAGTATTATCCTTAATATATAATAATAATTAATTAATTATAATAATAATATTTTAACTTTTATTTTAACATGTCTCTAAGAGAAAACCTTTTTTTAATTAAATAACAATCATATAGAAATTAATTTAAATGTTTCATTAATTAATTAAGTATTATTATTTACTAATAACTCATATTATAATATTATTATTCTTTGTATTATAATTTTTAAAATTAACTTTATATTTTAGATTGAAGAATTAGAAGCAGCTAGAGATAAATTAGGTGACAAGTCTGAGTTAAATGAATTGTTAAATAATGCAAGACGTGAAAAAGATAACTTAGAAAGTCAATTAGCATCAATGCAAGAACGTGTACAACGTGCATTTTGTGAAATTGAACGGCTTAAAGAACAATTAGCAAATTCCAATGAACAATATACTGTAGCAAGTAATAATGCTAAGTCAGCAATAATAGATTTACAATGGCAAAGAGATAAGTGGCATGAAGAAGTTGCTGCATTAACATCTGAATTAAAATCAGCTAAAGAAGCAGAAGCTGAAGCACAAAATTTATGTCAGAAATATGTCGAAGAAAAAAGACAGTTAGCAGACGTATTATCTGAAACTCAAATGTGTTTGGCAAATGTAAGAAAAACTTTGGAAGAAGAAAAATCTGAAATGCATTCTGAAGTAATTACAATTTTATTATTATTATAAATTAATAATAATTATACATTTTTATAATATATATTTTTCTACTATAGAGAAAAGAATGGCATCAATTTAAAGATGATTTATTAACAACAGTCAGAGTAGCTAACGATTATAAAGAGATAGTGGAAAAAGATATGGAACAAATTATATCAGAAAATAAACGGCTACGTGAAAGAGTAAAATCATTAGAAACTCAACTTGATAAATTAAAACGTAAGCAATTTTTGTTTTATTTTCAAAAATTATGTATTAATTATGTTTTTAACATATATGTAGATATGGATAAGCCTAGAGCTTTATCATGTAGTGCTAATTCTATTCTTAACCCAGTTATTATTGGACATGAAATTAGCCGTCGTAGTAGTCATTCAAAATTGTCACGGCAAGATAGTCAACTATCTGTTAAAACATTAATTGAAAGTATTGAAAATGCAACAAAACAAGCAAAAACTGGTATTTTTCTTTTCGTTATGTGAAATACTTAATAATTTTTTTTTAAAAATAAACTAATATATACTTTGTTTTAAATTAAATAAATTATCCACAAGTACTCAACAATAAATACTAATGTATAACTTATTATTTAAAGTAATTATATTAATTTTAGCTGAATTTACACGAAGTAATTCAACATCCAGTTTAAATGGTTTAGTGGGACAAAATGAAAATCAAAATTCAAATAAATCACAAAGAGATTGTGAATTTAAAGCTCCGCTTAGAGAACAAAATTGCCTTTTAGCTGATAATAATACAATCTCATGTGATGAAACTGGTATTAAAATTACTATAGATTTAAAAAATTAAAATTTATTTTGGTTTTATGTTTATAGATCCAATCAAGAAGTGTCAGAATGAAGATTACCGATCAAATGGGTCAATACTTTCTTCATCACGTAACATAGATACATTTGCTCGCCTTGGAGGAGCAACTGAAATACGTAATATTTTATTTTAAAATTATAAAATAATTTTTTAATTTATTTATTTATTATAAATACTGCCCCAAAAAAGTAAAAGTACAATAATATTTAAAATACAGAAAATATAATTTATAGGATATTTTAAAAAGGAAAAAGATAATTTAACTTTATTGAATCGGAGTGGATAACTTGATTATAGATAAAAAATTAAATTTTCAAATATGAATAATAATATAAAATTATTAATTATAAGATTTAATTTTATTATATTATAATAATATTTGATTCAATAGTGCAATAATTTTGGTAAAATTTGCTACATAAAAAGTTGAATAATTACAGATAAAATGAGAAGACACATTAAATTTTATGATTAAGAGAATTTCTTGATAATTAATATTCAGTAATTTACTAATTTATTCTATGATCAAATAATAGTTTATCATACATTTGTATTATACGTTTGTATTATATTACATTATTAAATATGTTCAAAAGTTTCATTTTCATTTTGTTGGTTAATGTTGAGTTGAGTAATCATTTATCTAAAATCAGACAAATACAATATGTGATGTTATTAATCTATATTTATATTTATTTATTCAATTAATTTTTAAACTATTTAAAATAAATGTGTTATTAATTTTAATGTTATTGCAACATATAAATACCATTAAACTATTTTTAGCTGAACGTCGGGATCCTCTTCAAGCGTTAGTTAAAAATGGTGGATCCAAACGCAATGCTCTACTTAAGTGGTGTCAAAATAGAACAATTGGATATCCAAACATAGATATAACAAATTTCAGTAGTTCTTGGAATGATGGATTAGCTTTATGTGCTTTATTACATACATATTTACCTGATCAGATTCCTTATTCAGAGTTAACTCCAGCAGAAACAAGACGTAATTTTACTGTTGCTTTTGAAGCTGCTGAATCAGTTGGTATACCAACAAGTTTAGTAAGTGTTTAAATTTATTTTATATTAATCTGAATAAGATATTCTAATAGATATATATATTTTTTTAAAAAAAATATCTGATAAGTTTTTTCTAAGATACAAGGCTTAAATCTTAATTAAAATTAGAAACATGAAGTATTATACACTTTAGTTATTAATAAGTAGGGCTGGGATTTTAATGCCCTTTAAAAAATGTCTTTATTTAAATAGCTTAAAATTTAAAAAAATTACATTACATGTACAATGTACATAAATATTTTATTTTACTTCATATATTTATAATAAAAAATATTCTTTATCGTTACACTGAATCATGAGAGTGTGCTTCAGGTTTTCAATAGATAGAAATGCCCTTCTGTTGTCTTCCAATAAGTTTTTGTAAATAGAAAAGCTCCTTTCTACATCTATTGAAGTGATAGGTGCGTGTTTAAAGTATGTTGTCATTGATTTTATTGCTCTAGTAGATCGCTACACTGGTTAAGAATATATATAATTTATATAATATAAATTTAATATATTAGAACTGTAGATAAGAAAAAGACCATTTGGGTTTTAATTTATTGTAAGCATATAAAAACATTTTATACTATAGATCTATAATAAAATATTTAATTTAAATTTTAAATTCAAAAATGATCTAAAAACTCCTAAAATGTCCTAAAAAATGAGAAATATTACCTTAAATTTAAAAATTGTCAAAAAATGCAAAACAAATTTCTTGTTCTAATTTAAAAATACCTAAAACATATTTGTAACAAAATATCATTAGTATCACACAGAAAGCTTCAGAAAAAAATGCAAAGTGCATCGAAATTTCAGCCCTAGTAATAAGTAATAACTAATTAATTAATAGAACAATTAAAAATGTTTTCTTAAAATTATAATATTAAAAAAAACAAAACAAAAATTGTGTATGTAAATAATAAATTAATTATTACTTAAGAATCAATATTAAATTTACTAGATAAAAATAAAAAATATGAGTATATTAAAATTTAAAAATATCCATTTAAATTTGGATTACCTATTTATTTTTATTAATACTATATTTAAATTTTAACCAGAATATAAATGACATGATCTCCCAAGAACGGCCAGATTGGAATTTAGTAATGACCTATGTAACTGCTATATACAAACAGTTTGAAACGTGATCAAAATTTTCTAATGATACAGTATTGCAAGACTGATAAACAAATCACATGATTTGGTGTGTTCCTAACACAAGACAACGTGTAAGACTTCTAGATTAATGTTAACTTATGATTCTTATACTATGTATACATATTATATATGTTTTCTCTTGTAAACATTTTATTTCAATATAGGAATGGCTATAAACAAGTGTTGTCTAGAAGTTGAATCTAGTCACTTGAAAATGTATTATTTATGTAATTTTAGTGAGTAGTATATTCTTGTAAATATTAATGTAATTATTGTATTTTATACATCATGTTCAACCTTTAAGAAGTATAATCATTAGATTATTTACCAAAACAAAGTTACAATGTATACATTATTAAAATACATTTAATTATACTCTTAAATCACATTGTACAATTATTACTAATGATTTAATAATGAAAAATCACATTTATGGTATTTTGTGCATTCACCAATGTGCACGCCGCCATGATCGTCGTCCACTCGTTTGGTCAATTGTCATTTGTCCCCAGATTGCATAATAATAAATTAATAACCTTTTTCGTCTTATTCTACTCCCACGCTGCGGCAGTTTTCAATTCTGGCGCGTGTAGTTCGATAATTATCAATTCATCTTATTATTAAATGATAAAAATATACGTGTAGGATTAATTAACGTCAACAAGTGTGCACGCGTGTACGAAACGAACTGCCAAGTACGTCTGCCGTGTGCGTATTATTATTTTTTTTTTTTGATCAATAATAAAAAGTTCCTAAACCAACGGACCAAAAACTCGTAACAATTATATCATTAAAATATTTATTGTTGTTCATGTGAACATCAGCTATGCTTCGTTGCCTTGTTAGTTGTTGGTCAATCATCGTCGGGGCATCGTATGAATGAATCATGAATGTGTGATCGCTATTGTTCATTGGTAATGGTAATTCCATTAGGTTGGTACACTGTCTTAAGTGGTGGTGAAAAAATACCAACGTTTATCAGTCACCACTCTCACTACTTCACTAGTCACTCGTCCAGAAGACCTTGTGCAGTCGACGTGTTACGTCGTCGTTTCCGTCAATCGCTCAACCGTTTTTGGGCAAATCGAAAGCGAGAATGTCTACAGGGACGACTACCATCGCCCGTAGTCATCAATTTCCTATCGACTAGTAATAATATAATATTTATGTATTTTTTTTTTCTACCTTTGAAAGTAAATTTAATTACACTCGTTTATTTATTTTGTTTTGTTTTTCAAAAACGACAGATCATAATAATTTGAACGGCGCGATGCATCGAGCGACGAACGTGAACACTTAAACGAACATTATAATAAATTACATTAATAACGAATAACGACGATGACTCGTTTCACCTGTGGATTTTTTTGTGTTACCGCCGTCCTGTTGGGCGCCGTCTCGGCAGCGGGTGAGTCAGAACTTGTATTTCTATTCCGTGGTTGTTCAGCGTCATTATTGACACTTCATATCTGATAGTTGATACTGTAAATTTATGTCGTTAATATTTTTATAACTTCGGTGCGACCTGTCGTCTTTGTTTTTCTTCGCCTATTCTCCCTCGATCCTTTTGGGGTAGGTCGAAAAGAATAAATATATTTTTATAACGCGGGAGTGGAACCTTCTTAAAACAAATACAAATAGAAAGAAACCAATGAAAGATAATATTATTATAAATAAATATTTTGTTTATTTATACGTCGTATTTGGATTTTTTTTCGTGACGTATTGTATTCATAAAATAAAATATTTGTTCTGTACCGTTTTGGGCGAGGCGTCGTCTTAATTATTATTGTTATTGTAAAATGGTAAGTACTTCACGTGTGTACACGTATTAGGTATTATTATACTACGGTTCTAAAGAGAACGTAATAAAACTGTCAAATTTTAATAAAAATATCGCAGCTTTTATGAGTAACGACTTATTTAATTATTTTTAAAATAGTTCGCTTTTATAATACCGTTTGAATTAACAATTTTTAACTACCCACCAGAAAAAACGGTCTTCGTTTTTTAAAAATTCAAAGAACACTTAACATTGTTCTATATTCATCTTGTTATTTAGGGATGCTCAAAAAAGAGAAATAGTTCGATATACTTATATCTATTAATCTATTATTATTTATAATCGATGCGTTGATACATCAATGATAAACGATATACTTTTCAATAAATATTGTGTTATATAATATGAAATTGATTTTATTTTTAATTATATATATATATATATATATATATATATATATAAAATGAATAACGCATCGAAAAAAGTATTCATTTTTAATAAATATTACTTACATAACTTGCATTATAACATTTTATATAAGTATATGCCAATGGTATAATATCAAGTACGTAAAATAAAGTATAAATAAGTACGTAGGTATCTAAATTCCTAAACACGTTTTGTTTAATAAAATAAACTGTTATAATTAGGTCATAAGAAATAATATATCAAAAATAATATTTTTTATGTACGGCTGTACAGATATAAAGTACGGGTATCGGCATAATGATTATTATACCTGGTGCCTATAAGTACATACTAGGTATCTATTTCATTTTACTTGTAAATGTTTATTTTCGTCATTATACTTATTTGTAGGTAATCTATACTTATATAATAAATTAAAATTAATTTTTTTTTTTCGTCGATATTGGTGTAAATGTGTAATCTATATATTTTCTAATGTACACATATTATTACCTACATCAGGTGCAATTCGGATTAATTTTTTTCACAGCTAAATTTTTTATATATCTATTTTATCCTATAGGATTATTTTAACATTTTTGTTTTTTGGAAGATTGTAATGCTTAGAGTAGAGTTTAGCACCCCTATAGTTAGGCCACTGTTGTATTACATAGATACTTATCACTTATATTAGTTTGTATACTTAACGCAGACCATAAATAAAAAGTTAAAATTTAAATAAATTATTGCCAATACAAATATAACGAGTATAGTGTATTTAATGCGATTTAAATATAATATTTGTATTACTTCGCATAGTGACTTATAAATATATAAAAGACAGGCAGACACGAGGGCAGACATGATACGTGAATAGTCAAATTATTTATAAAAGCATTAAAAAGTGATGCTGTGTAAAATAATGGGTTGATATTGCTATTATTTTTTATTGTAAAATACTAAAATTTGTTTTGAGAACATTAGTTATATTATCGTGATTTTCGTAATAAAGCTGAGATCGCATGTGTTTTCTCGGTTCCCATTTTATAGTTTTCTCGTGTGTAAAGTATAAATCATGCCTTTATAAATAAATACAACTTAAAAGTGCGTGAATATCTTTTAAACAAAAACAAAATACTATTAAAATTATGTATTATATATTACATTATTTTAATGAATGTTATAAATTTCTAATTACGAATTAGTGTCAATCTGGTGTATTAGTAATATCTATAATAGTAGTAATTTACGTATATATAGTTTTTGGTGTATCGCGCTGTAAAAATTTTGGGAAAATGAAAAAAAATAGAAACTTATAGAAACTTTTAGTTTTTACCGATATAACCCCAGATATAACAATTAAAATTGAATAATTATAAACATATAATTGGTTGTCTAATAGTTTAATATATAGGTACTTTGAACTTTAGTAGTTTAGTGAATGACTGAATAGCCAAGTGCGATTTTCAGGAGCTTTTATTGTGGTTATTTACAGTGCCTTTACATTTACACCACTAAGTATAAAACGAGAACGTTCAAATCTCTATCTGTCAATAGGTATCGAGGTAGGTATGTATGTATGTAAAGAGTGGCGTATAGTGTTGAGAAAAAATTGATAATATAGATTATATAATATTTATCGAACATTTCATTTAATATTAAAGTATATAGTAAATAAGTACAAATAAAAATAAAATAGGTACCCCTACCTAAACTTTAAGTGCATATATAGGTACCTCTTACTTAAAAGAGTTATATTGTTCAATATTTATAGGATAAATTTAAATTTTATTTTTAGTTTTTTTAGCGTAATTATTTCATATTAATATTACAATTACATGCATTTATTATATTGTCGTAAAATAAAGTACGTAGGCGTAGGGTGTTTTAAAAATACTAAAATAATTTGTAATTTTTTTAAAATAGAGTTGATAATGTTGACTGTTGTATTGCATCGCATTGTATTGTTAATATTTTCGGTAATGATGTTCATTAACGTTACATACAATAATTTTAAATTGCGATGACAAATGATAATATGATGTTTTCTTACTGTATTTCATATACGAGTATCATTATATAACCATATAATATAATGTACCATTTGATAAAGTATTAAATGTTTGTCAGAATAAACTTCCAATAATTCGACTAAAACAAACTAAAGAGGGACATTGTATCGCCCTTCCTATTATACACATCATTGTATCATACTATTATAATAATTAGTAGGTAATAGGTATGTTTTATTAAATATTTTAAAACTTAATTTAAGTAGAAATAGGTGTATACCTATGATCTTTTCTAAAATCTCGAATATAAATAATTAAAAATTCAACTTATAATAATATTATAATTAATTATAAGTTCAATTAATTTAGTTAAAAATGCAATGGTTATTCATTTTAATTTTACTTAACCCAACATAGCATAACTTATTAACTTTTAATATATTAGGTATCTATTCCATATATAATAATACTTGACTGTTTACGATCTTTACCAATGAATTCTTGTAATAACGTATGTTTTTATTTACCCTAGTTGAATTTTTAAATAATATTGCCCGGGTATTAGTTGAAAAAAATAGATTATTGATTCGACAATAATTTCCCCTCGTCTTTCTTTATCATAGAACATTAAAATTAATAGGTACCTAATATTAACAAATCTAATTAGTTTTTTTGGGCAGTTTCGTTATATGCATTATCGATGGTGTTTTTTTTTTTTTTTTTTTTTTTTGTTGCAATAAGGTAATTTTCACTATATTTTATATTATATTCTTCAATATTCCCATAATATTAGATCCAATTTCTTAGGAAAAACAATTAAATATCTTGGAGCCTCGCTATTTCAGGCAATTAGGTTATAATTGCATTTTAATTTTAATTAAACGTAAGCATTGCAATTTATATTTAAAATGAAATTCCTAGGATTTCTTTCTCTTTTAATTAATTTTCAACAAACAACACAAAAGAGAATTGAAGTTAAGTAGTAGGTATAGGTATAATTTATTATTATACGTATAGTACCTACATTTAATAAAAGTAAACTATAATATTCAAACAAAATTTAAAATACGTTATATTGCATTTTTATATATCTATACTTTTATCTTAGGTCAGTACGTCAGGTACTTGTCTAATCTTTTCAATTTAAAAAAAAAAAAAAACTAATATTTACTTAAGTATTTGTCTACTACAATATTTATATGGTTTATATATATATAGTTTTCATAACGATCAATTTTTTTTTTTAAACCAATGATATACTTATAAAAATAAGTCATTCTTGATTCTTAAAACTTTACATTTACTATTTACATCATGTTGTGTAACTCATCATTTTTTTGTTAGGTGTGTTTTAATTTTATTATTACCAAATTAATATTATAATGCAATATTGTTTAGAATGAACTATAATAGCAACAGTTAAAAAACAAAAATTCACAAAATAAAAAAAAATTCTTTTATTTTGTAAATATGTATTTGGGCGTTTTTTAATATTATTTATTACTATTATAATATCATCCACTCTTTTTCTATACTTTTAAATATTTGTATTTTTTGACCGTTTAAATGTTTTTTTTATTAAACTTAAATTTCGAAATTGTATTTACGTTTTGTTATTATCTGTGTTTGTTATATTTTGATTGTGTTATTTTAGTAGACACATTCACAATAAAAATGATTAGGTTTTGAATGCACATTATGAAACTTACAAAATATATTATTAATATATGTTCAATAATGAATTTCTATATACGTTTCATATTTTGTATAACAAAACAGTTCATTAATATTTAAAATAAACTAACAAAAAATTTTCTTGTAATTTAATAATTTTTTTTTTTTATTATTAATTATAGTATTGAGTAAATTTTACAAGAGATATATATTATATTATATGGTAAATTTATAACA
The DNA here is from genome assembly GCA_021307375.1 of Tetraneura akinire. Classification (NCBI taxonomy): domain Eukaryota; kingdom Metazoa; phylum Arthropoda; class Insecta; order Hemiptera; family Aphididae; genus Tetraneura; species Tetraneura akinire. The sequence continues at coordinate 5,238,223 of JAIUCT010000010.1, forward strand.
CGGTTAAAATTAATATAAATTATTTATATAAATCGTGTTGTGTGCATATTATTATTTCAGCTGCGATAAAAATTCTTGAACATTAAGTATAAGTTTCTCTTATTCTCATACATGATTATATAAAGTGTAATAGGTAGTCCGTCAATTTTCTGTCTTTAATTCTTTACTTTAAAAATGTTGTATAATTAAATTTTATTAATTATTCTATTTCATATTGTTCAATCACAGTAGATGAAACCAGATAAATTTGCGAAACAACTGTACGATGTTGCTGTGTCCTATTATTATATTCTCTGCATCTGCTACATCTGTTACTATTTTCAAATCCGCTAGCTTTTAAAAATACTATTAATCAAAATATTTCAAGCACTTTAATGTTTAACAGTTTTTTATTACTTTATAAGTATTTCGGAATAAAGTCGTAAAACCAATCGCTTTTATCGTTCAGTTTTTAGTAAGTATTTAAAAATAAAACAATATGTGTGAGAGGAATGACTTTATTAAGAATATCGTAGAAGTTGCAATCGACAATTATAATTTTACCATTAATTGTATTTTTATTAGGTATATTTAAATATTTCGTATTTACTTGCAGTTAATAATATTGTTTATTATGCGGCTAAAAAATTATATAATATATATTAAAATAATAATATGTATAGTACTATAGTATACACGTACTTATTTTAAAAAAAAGTTGTTATAGACAAATAAAATAATCACTAGGCATAATTTGTACATTTCCGGGATCAGAGATTTTATTTAAATAAATAATAATTTAATGTCACCATTTGTGAGTTTGTGACATATAGACTATACCTAATTGACGCCTACACATGGTAATGTATGATTAGATAGTACTATCATATTTACTTCTGGGAAATAATATTTATATTTTATTATGCTCTTTAGTCATAAACCGTGTAACTTTTTTATTATAGTAATTCTAAAACTATCTTTCGTTTAATTATTTCAATAAAAGTCGAAATTTTGTACTAGTCATAATAATAATATAATAATAAATATTCTCTGTTAGTTTTGAAATACTTTTACACGTATATTATGCATTGTTTAGTGTGATGCATGGGCGTATTTAGAGTTACATTACAGAGGGGGGGGGGCTAAAGCCCGAAAAAAAATTTTTTTACTATAACTTTTAATGATAATAATATTGTATAATGTATAAAAAATTTCAAATAATAAAATAATTATAGGTAGGTACAATAAAAAAATTAATTATAAATATAATATGGTATAATTAATCCACAGTTTTCAAATCAAAAACTAAATTACATTGTAATTGAAAATATAAAACATTTATATAGAATCACATTTATTTTGACGAAGGGGGCTTAAACAACACACTGGGGGCTACGCCCCCCCTAGCCCACCCTTAAATACGCCAATGGTGTGATGTATTAACATTTCAATGTATATTTTAATTGAGCTTTAAATTATTTATACAAATTATTTGACTGTACGTATAACAGTAGTTTTTTTTTTTAATGAAAAATAAATGTTTGTACTTTTATATTATTTAAAAAGTAGGTACCTAGATATAATGTTCTCTTGAGAAAGAAAAACAGCTGGCAGAAATTTAGGAGGATAGAACAATACGACTGAAATATAATGAAATATCACTAATTAGATTTTAAATGTATCATGTACGCAAAGACAGAATATCCTGTAATATAGCAGAATGTAATGAAATAAATATACTGTTTTCAATATTTTTTTACCAGAATAATCACAGATATCAGATATTTTTTGCGGCTCACTTCGTCGATTTCGCGGCACACCGGTTAAGAACCACTGCAGTAGATTATAAAAATCATAATATAGACATTTATTTCATTTTGAAAATATATTCCCCGTGACTCATCGCTCTATGGAGACGTTATTAAATATAGAATGTTTGTTATTTGAAATTCGAAAGCAATTGAAATATGAAATGACGTTTGATATAGATACGAGTAGTAGGTATGTTAAATTGAAACTTACTAAGTTATTTAAATATATCAATCTCATTTGTGATTAAATAATTCTAAAATAAATAAACGATGATATTTAAAATCTTTTAGGCGTTTACAAATTACCTAATCTCTAGTTTTTGTTTTATTATAATATTTATTATATACGTTAATCAAGATGGGATTGTTATATAATAATATTATAGTTGTGCGTCTTTATTTTTATATTTTTTCAAATATTTTTCTTAATTTACTAAATTTGAGATGGGCAAATAAAATTATTTTAAAATAGTTGGTTCTCAAATAGGTACCTTATCAATTAGTCTTTGGCGAGTGATTTTATATGATATTTAAAATATTTATTTATAATAATTATTCACAAAAAAGTATTCATACGGAAAAACTATATTAGATTCTGAGCGAAGCGAAGAATGTACTCGTATTGGTTTTACAATGTGTGATTTATTTTAATTTTAATTTTTATTTTTACTATCCGAAATAATGCTCCGATTTTCATGAATAGCATATTCATATTTCCGATTGGAAAGTCGTGGATATAGTTGGTACTTTATTTAGGTCATTTTTCGAATTTCTCACCTGATCTGACCCTAAGAGGTAGAAAAAACGACGAAAAAACTGAAATTTTGACGAATTTGATTTGAATATTTGACAATAACTCGAACAATTTTGTAGTTAAAGACTTGAAAATTTTTTTGGGTGTTCACATAAGTACTATATATATGTGGTAAAATTTTAGAACCGTTACGTTAATTTTTCTACAAAATATAGGACTTTGAATATTTCTTAAAATTTTTGTTTTTATATATATATAATATAATGTTTGATATAATTGGCAATTTTTGGCATTAAGGTCTGAAAATTTTACTGAAGTATATTTACATATTACTTAACATCATATTAAAATATTAGAAAAATTCATAGTCAGATTTCTTTTATAGCTGTTTTAAAGTTAATATTTTTAGTTTAAACAAAAACCATAGAATTCATACGAATAGTCTACTTATTATTTCTCAATACTTTTACAATAAAAATTAATAGAAAAGCCAAAAAATTTGAAAAATTATTGGAAATTATATTGAAGAATACTGACATATATCTTAACGAATTTCCAAAATATTAGGAAAATCTTAAGACTCAATTTTTTTTATAGTTGTTTAAAGTTGAAATTTCAGTAAAATTAATATTTAAAGTATTTATATGGATTGTTACTATTATATTCAATATTTTACATTAATAATAAATAAAATTGACAAAAATTTTTATGATATGGACATTTAGGTGACAAGGTATTTTATGAGCAATTTTATGGATCTTAGAGACTTTAAAATTTTATAGGGTGTTCATTTATGTAGGAACTATATGTGTACCTATATGGTCCCTACATGTGTGATAAAATTTTGCGTTATAAATATTTAATAAAAAATGACAATATTTAAAAAAATACCTACATTATAATCTGACTGAACTTCGCTCAGAATCGTTTTTCGAATGCAATGGTTTATCATTGCATTAAAATTCTAATTAAAATTAAACACTATGATTTGCACACTTATATCCGTGCGGCAGGAGTAACCCTTCCCTTGCTTTTTAACTAAATGGTTATAAAAAGTAATAAACACTTTTTTAATTTAAAAAGATTAGTACCTAACAATTAAAAATAAAAAAAATTTAAAATAGTTCGTGTATACTTAGTAAGTTGTTAGATTAGGTATATTAGGTACTTAAAAAATATACAAAAAAAATTAAAACCACTGAAATCATTTTTACTATTTTTTTTTTTTTTTTTTTTTTAAATGAATGTAATAAGAAGAGCTGATATTGGTATGGATAGGATACGATACAGGATGGAGGTGATAGTGTTGTATTTTGATTGAAATTAATACAATATGATAATTCAACGCATTTGAAAAAACGATTTTGAGCGAAGTTCAGTGAAATAAATAAATAATATTATTGATTATAAATTACTGATTCATACTGATTTAAATTTTAATATCTACGTAAGAATTCCAAAATTTCAAATAGATAATATATGATATATAAAAATTCAATAGAATTTTCAAAAAATTTTCTATTTTTTTGGATTTTCTATTAATTTTTATTGTAAAAGTATTGAGAAATAATAAGAAAAATATTCGTATGGATTTTAAGATTTTAGTTTAAACTAAAACTATCAACTATAAATAGCTATAAAAGAAATTGAAACTAGGGATTTTTCTAATATTTTGATATGATGTTAAGTAATATGTAAATATACTTCAGTAAGATTTTCAGACCTTAATGCCAAAAATTGCCAATTTTAATATATTATATAAAATCAAGAATTTTACGAAATATTCAAAGTCCTATATTTTGTAGAAAAATTAACGTAATGGTTCCAAAAATTTTACCACATATATATACCTAGGTACCAATGTGAACACCCAATAAAATTTTGAAGTTTCTAACTTCAAAATTGTCCGAGTTATGGTTAAATATTGAAATGGAATTCGTCAAATTTCAGTTTTCGTGAAAAATGACGGTTTTTTGTCGTTTTTTCTACCGCTTAGGGTCAATTTTGAGAAATTTGAAATTCACTTTTCAGCCGGAAACATATGCTATTCGTGAAAATCGGAGCATTATATCGGGTAGTAAAAAGGTCTTCAGACATAAAAAAAATAAGACACATCAATGCAAAACCAATACATTCTTCGCTTCGCTCAGAATCTAAAACTATTGCAATTTCACTTCTCGATCTTCTTATTATAAGTAGCTAGGTACTTAATATTATTTAACGTGATATTCTACCATATTGTTTAAAATATTGTAAAACCAGAGCAATATAAGAATACCAGAGATCTCATGATCTTTTTAAATCATAGGATGATATCATCTAAATTTAAATATTTTTTTATAATTATATTCATTTCAGATATAATGCCATTATTAGATTTAGATCTTTATTATATTCATATTTAAGATTTAACGACATGATAATAAAATATATATTATATATATTTAGATGTACAAATATGGCCAGATGTTCCTGAACTTACCCTGACATCAGGGGCTGATCTCACACTCAAATGTATAGGAGATGTACCTGTCAAATGGAATCTTAATCAATATCATCCAAATTTACTTGTAGAAAAAGTTAGAATCATTGATATAAATAATTAATAGTAGTAAAATAATATTTTAATTTGAAACTTATTATTTACTTAATTTTATAATTGTTTTATATTTAATTTTAATTTTGAATAGAATTCTTCAATCAAAGTATCACAAGGACTGGAGAACAATACGTATATATCTCTACTGTTTCTGAGCAGGGCTAGTTATTTAGATACAGGCTATTACTACTGTGATCCCTTGTCTGAAAACTCAGAAATAGATGAACAATATTCTAAAAAAATCTACTTATATATACAACGTAAGTAAAATATATTTAAATTTGTTAAATATTAAATTGTACCTACCTAATGTACAAATAATCATAATTTTATATTTATATATATATATATTAATCACAACATATCTATTTTAATAATTTTCTTTGATAGTGGTTATTTTTTTCTAAATATGGTTATAATGTTTAGATGAAACACATCTATTAGCAGTTCCTGAAGATTTAGTTTTATTGTCTGAAGACGAATTTGGTAATGTTATTATACCTTGTCGACCAACATCGCCAGATGTGAATGTTACATTAATAAAGGACGATGAAGAAGTATGTTATTATAGTTCTTATAAAATATATAGTGTGGTGAATGTATACTAAATAAATATATAATCAAAAAAATTAATTAAAAACAAATTAATTACAATAGTAACATTTTTTAAAATATATTTTACATTAGTTAGTAATTGTTATTGTGAAACATGATTATGTGTAGAAAAAAAATAAGTATGTTAATCATTATTAATATTCTTTACTGAATGTAATAACTACAGTACTACACAAACATAAAGAAATATGCACTTGCGGATATAATTTTCAACTTAAACTTAATAATACCTACTTAAGCTTGTACTTTAATTTTAATTGCTATGTGATAATTTTATGTGAATTTAATTAAATATGAATGCCTAACATTTTATTAATTTAGTTGGTACCTGGTAACACATATGGTGGCATGGAAGTGCATTATGAACAAACACGTGGATTTTTACTTTTTGGAGTGACAATGTTTAGTTCAGGGTTTTACATATGTCATGCCAAATCCTATGATAAAGAAATTATTGCAACTTACCAGCTTATTATTATGCGTAAGGGAATTTTGGATGTGTTTTGACTTTTAATATTTAACATTTGCTTCCTGCTTGAGCTTAAAAGTATTTTTATATAGCTTAATTGTTTTAAATAATATGTTTAATAAATTTGCTTTTATTAAAAATATATATATATATGTATATATATATTTCAGGTAACTGAAAATGTACATTATGATCAAAAAATAGGATACACGCTTAGGTCACTTTCAGTCCGAAATTCTGGTATATTCAATTGCGAGGCAAACAGAAATAACATCAATGAATTACGATCATTTACTGTTTCTATTAATCGTGAGTTGGTATTGTTACTTATGTGGTTGATTAATGAGTGTGGAAAAAGTTATTTATATATTATAATTTAAAGTTAGTTTAGGTCATAAATTCATTTTTTAGTTTGTTAGATATTTAAAATTATATATTTATATAGAATTATAAAATTATTTATTATTTGTTTATTTTATAATTTTTAATTAATCTTATTACTTTTATATTCATAATATATATAATATAAATATTATTCAATATGTTCTTTATAGAAATTTTTAATAACAGTAAGAATAAAACACTAAATAGGCTAATTTAAATGTTAGAGAATAGGAGAATATTATTACATTGTTGTTAGTTAAAGAAAAATGTTGTTATAAAATTATATTTTATCTATTTAAATTAACAGTTAACTATAATATAGTAAATTACATACTACTAGGAATTAAAAATGTACAAATTGTAATTAATAATAAAAATAAGAATTATTACATTCTAACCAGTGGTGTAATTTGGAGTTTGCAATGGGTCATAAAGTTATAATTTTGTGATTCATATAATAACAAAAATTGTAAATTACTGATTTTATTTAATATCATAAAAGTATCTTTTATCTTTCAATAAAATAACTTTGAACCACTTTTTTCAAATTATAAAATAATAAGTACTAAAGCTAGATATGTTTATTTTATTTGTTTCACTACAATATATTTTTTCCAAAAATAAACATTAATATATTTAATTATTAAATTTATAATTTAACTTTATTAAAGTTCAACAGACAATTGTATACCTTTTAAAATTGTACATAGTGGAGGATAATTTCCTCATGAGAAAAAAATTTAATATGTTCATTAGCTATTTACAACACCAGATTTAGCCTAAATTATGCCACCGATGCCTACTAACTACAAGCTTTTTGCATTTAAATGGCTTATTATATATTATTTATCTTATGTCAATAAAATAATGTTTATATGTAAAATTAATATTTTCAGCTAAGGTGCATAAAGTTGTTATGCCTTTTATTAATAGCAGCGATACAAATTCAGATCATATAATTATAGGTCAAAATTTAAGTCTTAACTGTTCTGTAAGTATGGATCTTGGTGTTTCTTTTAAATTGCGTTGGAAAGTTCCTGATGAATATAAAGTTAAGGTTGGTAATATATTGAAATATATCTATCCAGAATTATTCATAATTATTTTTAATAAGGATGGACATATACAAGTCAGCAAGGAAAATTTTTTTAATGGTTTAAAACATGGAGTTGGTAAAAGTGTTGGTAGTCGTCTATTAAATATTCAAAATGTTACCATTGAAGATGAAGGCAATTATGTTTGTGAAGTAATAGTTCATAGTGGACATAAAAATCAAGCAATATATACACTAAAAGCATTTAGTAAATTTTAAATATATTTTTTACGTATTTTATTTCTTTCTATTTCAATTTTATTTTATATTTATAGCACCCGATGTAACTTATTTGAATTTAACGGTTCAAGGCGGTGTCTATGAAATAATACGTCCAGCAGGATACCGACAAGTACAATGGATAATTAAAGTGTCAGCTTATCCAAAACCAACTCTTGTTTGGTAAGTATTTAGGTAAAAGTTTTGCTGGGGGGACGTGTGGTATAGTCGGCGTAACATTCGCGGAAAGCTACCTAGTGTTAAGCACCATAGCCAGGCACTTGACAGCGGATGGGTTACCACCGCTATGAGATACAAGCTACTGCCTCGACTACTACCGTTCCCCCCTACCAGGCATGGCAGAAACCCATAGGGTGTCTAGTAGAAATTCTGCCAAATAGGCGTCTGAATCTGTTCTAGAGGAGAGGTCTGCCTCTAGGTCTCTCCCAGACAATAGTGCCATACGCAATAAATAAATGAATAAAAGTAAAAATTTATTTGAGATCATTTTTGTGAATTAAATTTTTTTGAATATATAAAGGAGAGACTCTAATGGTAAAGAAATTGGAATGAATACTGATAGAATATCTGTGGAAAATGATAAATCAACATCTAAATTAGTTATAAAAGATCTGCAATTATACGATTCTGGAATATATGAACTAACTGCTGATAATGATGCACATTTGAAAAAAATTTCTGTTAGTCTTTTAGTAGAAGGTAATTAATATATTAAAAAGTATAATATGCTTATTTAAAGTATTTTAAAATTTATTTTGATTGTAATTTTTAGATAGACCATTAGTTGAAATAACTAATAATTCTAATATCAGACAATTTTATGAAGTTAATAAAGTACATAGTGTTGAATGTTGTGTAGCTGGTTATCCTTTACCTGAGGTTGAATGGGCATTTAAAAGTTGCCCAAATTATCCTACATGTGAAGAATCATACACAAAAATACCAGTAAATTAATATATTGATTTTGTATTACAATAAACAATATTAATTTATTTATTGTATAATTATTTACAATTATAGCGAAGTATGTATAAAGAAACTGTACTTAAGGAAACTTTTCTTATATCAGTTGTAAATATTACTGCTCATGAAACTGGGATACTTTTATGTAATGCGTCAAATGAATTTGGAATTGGTAATCATGAGTCCACATTTTTGGTAACTGGTAAGTATATTTTTTGAATTTATTTTATTTATAGAAATAATAATTTTTATTTTTTATTTTAAAGTTTGCATTTGATAATAATTCAATTTATTTTATTGGTATTATAAATGATTATACAATAAAAATTTCAATGATTTAAATAATAAATATAATACAATAATGAAATAATCCTCCAAAACTAATACAATAATAATAATTATGAGGTATTAAATTGTATTTTTACATTTTCTATTGATTGAAAAAAAATCAAGTTATATTAATGTTAAATTACCTATATATTCAATTAATTTCATAATTACAACTATATAAGATGAAAATTATTATTCATAAGAAGAAAATAATTATTAATCATTTTAAACATTATAATATACTTTGAAAACATTATCTTACTTTTACAAAACATTTTGATATATTTAAAATAGTCTTTTATAACGCGCGTTTAATAATTATTAAACAGAAGAAAAAATTATAATTTTATTCATATTTAATAATATTATGCAATTATATTATTTTAGATGTAATAAATGGGTTGGCTATTAAAGGACCACCAATTATTGTTGAAGGAGATAATGTTACAATAGAATGTGGTGCTTCTATTTATAATTATCATCAAGATATTAAATGGATTCATCGATCAACTAATAATAATGAGAGACCAATAAATATTAATAATAGTAAGTAAATCTTTATATATAAATTAGTTTATATGTATTAAGAATAACATAACTTAAAGAAATATATATATATATTTTTTTTTATCAGAGTTATTTATTGTAAATAATAAAACACAATTTTCATATCGTTCGTATTTAATGATAAATAATATGACGAATAAAGATAATGGTGAATATTTATGTACTATACCTGAATCAAATGAGCAAAATTCAGTAACAATATTATATCCACTAACAGTTAAAAGTTGGTATTTATTTTACAATTAAAATAATAAGACAATGTTTTATCTACCTAATCAATATTTTAATATTACAGATTTACAAATTCCGGTTATTCGTGAAACATCAAATTCTAGTATTTGGAAAGTAACAACTGGAAAACCAGTACAATGGAAATGTTATGTAACTGGTATGCCACCACCTACTATTTCATGGTTTAAAGTAAATAATTTTATTCGTTATTTTATTATGTGATCTATTCCTCATTCTGCGCATACTGATATTGTTAATTTTTTAAATTAATAATTTCTTCAAGATGAATTGATTATTATATAAAAATTATTTCGATATTCTCATTGTTTTTAATATTAAGTAATTATAATTACATACAAATCATTTGTTTCTTTCTTTTCTGTACCTTACTGTTATATACGTAGTATGTCCAATAAATACGCGAACTGATTATCTACAGCGGTCTATAGGTATAAGTACGACATCATACTATTTTAGGCTCACTCTACAACTACTGATAATGCGACAGTAATCGTCCGACCGTCGAGATTATTGTACTAACAGCACACGTGTCGTTTAAGTTTTTAGTTTTTTTTTTGTATTGTCGAAATGGAAATTGACAGTTTAACCGAACAACGAATAATTATTAAATTTTTGGTGAAACTTGGGAAAACAGATGCATGAAATGTTAAATACTGTTTATGGAGATGATGCTCTGAAGAAAACAGCTCTTTTTAAGTGGATTAAGCGTTTCCAAGAGGGCCGTGAAGACTGCAAAGACGATACGAGACCAGGACGTCCTTCAACCACTTGTAACGACCTAAACATTGATCGTGTGCAGTCTCTAGTGCTTTCCGATCGAAGAATGACAATCCGGATGTTGGCTGATACGCTAAGTATCGGAAAATCGTCTGTGCACACAATTTTGATGGAAAATTTAGGTTTGAAAAAATTGTGTGCGAAAATTGTTCCAAAGTTGCTAACACCGGACCAAAAGTTCTTTGCTGGTCCGTGAGTTTTTGGCCCGAAATTCAATCACAACACTTGACCACCCCCCCTATTCTCCAGATTTAGCCCCCTGTGATTTTTTTTTGTTCCCAAAATGTAAAATGGTCATGAGGGGTCAGCATTGGGACGATGTGGAAACCATAAAACGCGAAACGACAAGACAGCTGAAAAGCCTAACTTCTGAAGATTTTGAGGGATGTTTTGAACAATGGAAACGAAGATGGGATAAATGCATCACTATAGACGGAGACTATTTTGAAGGGGATAAAATTGATTTATGATAAATTATAACAAATAAAAGTTTTATTTTAAAAGTTCGCGTATTTATTGGACATACTACGTATATTTTGTAATTTGTCTTTTAATGTCCTTTTAATAATAAATAAACTAAGTTAGTAATCTTATCTTTTTTACTTTTAGAATGGTCATCCACTACATTTATCTAAAAATGATACTAGAATATTATTAATGGATAAAAATCAAACACTTTTAATACGATTTACTGCATTAGAAGATGAAGGCTATTATGTATGTAATGCTTCAAATAGAATTGGAAGTGCTGTTTCTACCAATACTTTGACTCTTATTGGTATGTTCATAATATTTAAAATACACGTATTAATTAATAATCTAAATAATCTGTCATTACTATAAAAGGTAAAATTAATTTGTAAATTATTCTTAGATAATTTTTAGTAATATGTACTAACATTTTTTCTGTTATTTTTAAAGTCATATATTATAATGAAAATAAATCATTTATAGATAAACCTATAGAACATGAACATTTTGGTTTCATTGCTTTTTGTTCAGTGTTAACTATACTTTTGGGTGTTCTTATGATAGCTTGTGCTACACATTTAAGAAGAGAACAGGTATATTTACTATTATTATTATTAAAATATATTAATTTTATAAAAAAAAATTTAATTTATCATAATGTACTGTTATAGAAATTAAAAAAAGAATTAGCACTTGCTGGTTTGTTACATTTTGAGAATGGTGCTGTTGAAAGCTGGAATCCTGATTTAGGAATTGAGGAACAGGCAGAATTACTTCCTTATGATAAGCGATGGGAGTTTCCAAGAGAAAAATTAAAACTTGGTAAGATATAAAAAAAGTTTAATCATATATTTTAAATTTACCATTAGCATTAAATATTAATTAAATTATTATTATTTTTATTAGGCAAACAACTAGGTTCAGGAGCATTTGGTGTTGTCTTTAAAGCTGAAGCAATTGGTATAATTGATAAAGACACTACAACAATTGTTGCTGTTAAAATGGTAAAACCTAATACTGATCCATCTTATATTAAAGCTTTAGCTGCTGAATTAAAAATAATGATTCATCTGGGTAAACATTTAAATGTAGTCAATTTACTTGGAGCATATACTGGAAATATAAATAAAAGTAATTTATTTTAATAAATTATTTATATAAATAAATAATTTAATTAAACAAATTTACTTTAGGAGAACTGATGGTAATTGTAGAGTATTGCCGCTTTGGAAATATTCATCAATATCTATTAAAACAAAGGAATTGTTTTATAAATCAAATTACACAAGATGGCTATTTAGATTATAACATTAAAACAATATCTAAGTAATTTTATCAAGTAATACAATTATTTAAACAATTTATTTATAATATTTTATTTTCTGTACTAGAAATCCATATTATGTGAATGTTCCTAATAAAACTAATTCTTCAGACAAATATGAAGATAGTAGTACTCAAATAGGGTCTGATGGTTATTTAGTACCCGATGAAGCTGAACCAGAGTGGCGATCTAATTATCGTGGAGATTATAAGAATTTAATTATTAAACCATCAACTACACATGACTTATTGTGTTGGACGTTTCAAGTAGCACGAGGAATGGAATATCTTGCCAGTAGAAAAGTATGTTATGAATAATAGTTTCTTTAAATTGCATTTTTAAATAGAACAAAACATATATTTTTTGCTTTTATACAAATATGTATTTGAAGTCAAAATTTACATCATTTTAAAGCTATTAATATTCCTTTTATAATTATATATTTATTAAAATTATAATTTAATATGTCTATTTTAAAGATTCTCCATGGTGATTTAGCAACAAGAAATATCTTGTTGGCGGAAGATAATATTGTAAAAATATGTGACTTTGGCTTCGCAAAAACTATGTACAATAGTGAAAATTATAAAAAGAAATCAGATAAGGTATAACGTGTAAAATATTTGTAATATTTACATTTCAAACAAAATTATTTTTATTATTATTTTTAGGATCTTTTACCAGTAAAATGGATGGCAATTGAATCCCTTCGTGATCGAGTTTTTTCAACTCAGTCAGATGTTTGGGCATTTGGAATTGTTATGTGGGAAATATTTTCATTAGCTGTTACTCCATATCCAAGTACCTATACATTTTTAATTTTTAATATAATGAAATATTTTATTTAATTTATTTTATTTTATTAGATATACAAAAGTTTAACGAACTATTTAATAGACTAGTCGAAGGTTATCGAATGGAACAGCCAAAATATGCCAATTCTGATATGTAATAAAAAAACATACATTTTTATTTATTAAAGAATATAATTTATTTATAATCAAATGTTTTATTTTTAGATATAATATAATGTTAGACTGTTGGAAAATGAATCCCATGACAAGACCAACATTTAACGATTTAGCTGAACGTATAGGTGATTTATTACAAGACGGTACCAAATCAGTAAGTAATGATTTTTATTTTATTTTTATTTTTTATTTTTAATATTAATTTTTGTCTATAGCATTATATGAATTTAAATGAGGTTTATATGAGAATGAATACTGAAGGATCACATTCAACAGATTATTTAAGTCTTTTAACGGCACCGACTTATTTGAATTGTTCAACAATGTCCGAAAACAATTCAAATTCATGCCTTAATATTTCTGAACATTCAGAAAACAAAGAAGATCATGAATTGAAACCAATGCTCCATAATACAGGTTTATTATATTATATTTAAGTTGTTATTTGTATGTAACTTCTTAATCAAGTAACTTTAAATAGCTTTGTAGAGTAGAATTAACTTTGTGGTGTCTTTGGTAAAGTTAATAAATATTCTTATCAAACTGTTTTATTTAATTTTTAGTGGAGTGTTCTGGTTACATAAATCTAACAAAACCATCGTATTTTTCTAATCCTAATTACGATGTTGTGGATAAATACAAAAATAATTCATTTTTACAATCACCGTGTCCAAGGTACACATTTCATGACTTGCTTATTTAAATTGTTGTATAGTTTGCTTTTATTAATTAGCCAAAACTAAAACTTAGTAATACGATTATTAATTTACTTAATAAATTTAATTTATATGGCTAAGTTTTATATTCTAATATAACTAAATATATATATATTTGTATTATAATCTCATTTATTAATTCATTGATTGCAACAGAAATTATTACATGTTTAAAAATAATTTTTATTAAATGAAATTTATCCCAAAAATCGAGAATATTATTATTTTTTTAATAGATATCCGCTGAATTTATATATAAATTAAGGGATCATTCTTTACCTGCCACTAGTGCATGATAATATATAGTATACAAGTGTCTTATGTTAAAAATAAATTAATCTGTACTAATGATATGATCTTGGCTAAAATTACAATGATTATTCAAATAACAATATTAATATATAATCTTATTTTTCATCTCTTTATTTTGTGTTATGCTAAATTTCCCATTATTACCTTATCGAAAATTTGAAATAAATAAATAGGTGCATTAATAAAATCTTTATTTATTTATTTTGAACTCTAATATTAAAAATTATTATTTTTAACTGATTTTGACTAACTGTTTATATTATTAAATTTTAGCTATGTTTGATTCTTCAAGACAACCATGAGAAGTACTTACATATTACATTTATTGCTGGCAAATAAATTGATTTTATTGCTACAGGCATCTACCACCTTGTGCTTGATAAAACATAACATTTATTATTTATATATATCATGTGCGAGATATATTATTGAACTGATAATTGTAAAAATGATCGAATCAAATTTAATAGAATTGATATAAAGTTTTTTATACATATAGAAAATATATTTTTATTGTTATTATAATATTTTTGAAACTAAATTATATTTTACCAATTAAAGTATGTATTTATTTTTTTAAATGTAAAAATTTTAAAATTAAAATATTATTTTTATTTATTTCAATACTTAGTTAATTTATAATGTTTGTATAAAATTGATTATCATCAATAAAATTAGAACTGAAAAATAATTTGGCGAATTACTAGTCAATAGTATTATTTAATAATATTTAATTTATATAATAATTTGGAATATTGTTTTGTATCAAATTAAATATATATACTTATATTATATGTTTCAAAATTAAATGTATTTTATTCCATCCATTTTATTATATTAAGTTTCTTAATTATGTTATATGTATGTAACTATTTGTATATAGCATATATTATATTTATTTATTTTGTTTTTTTTTTTTTTTTAATCCATTATTTATATTTTTGTTTTTATCAGTTAAATATTATTGCAAAATGTACACTATATTTATTTAAGAAGTTGTACAATTAAACAAACATGTTTCCACTACTTTTTTAGTAGATATTTCATGACTAATTTTATGTTTTTATTTGTTGTTATTCATGACCATTGATTTTATAATATACTATAAATATATTATAAAATCAATGTTCATGACAAACATTTAGTAGTATTAGCATTGATTTTACAATGGTATTAGTAATGATTACCAAAGTGTAACTCAGTGTCTTTTGAATTTTCAGTCAGATAATGTTGGTAATTTCAATTGACAGTTTTATATTTTTATATTTTTGTTAAATATTATTTCTATTTTATAAATATATATACTAATATATTATAATAGTATCATTTATAAACTAAGTATCGTAGTGAATAATGAGGACCACTCACATTATTTAGATGTCATCAAAATTACATAAGACAAAAAAGTCAATGTTTATGTTAACAATTTGAAGAAACAATATAATTTTTGTATAAAATGAGTAATGACCAATATTTTATATACTGAACGACATTGAATAAATATAATTTAAATTTTTTATAATATGATAAAATTAATGTGTTGCGAACAAATGGTCTTAAATTTACAAAAATATAAGAAAAATTTTAAAAATATTTTCCACTCTTGATTTACTATAAATACCAAAACGTGTTACATTTATAGATTATAGTGAATATTACAATAAAATGTACTATCCATTATTAAAGCCTATAAATAAATATAATAAAGATACAACAAAGTAAAAAATAAAATTTTTTTACAAAAATTAGAATTACCAATGTTTGGTAACAATATATTGAGCAATATTTTTTAAATTGTTAAAAGTACATATATTATAAATTTAATTATTTTTAATTTTAATTACTAGTCAATCCAATTGGCCAATACAGATTTTATTCCATCTTCAAATTGTGTATGTGTTCCAATACCTAATTGATCAATACGCGAAACATCTAACAAAGTATTGAATGGACGCTTTACTCTACCTTTACTTCTACCTTGTTCGTTTACTGGGACTACATGTTCCATACTCATGTTAAATAATTTTGCCATTTTAGCTACCATATCATATTTTGTAAATGTTTCTTTTCCGCACCATTGATAAATACCGGCAATATCATTCCCCTATAGAATTCAACAATAAGTACAATACAAAAAAATTAAAAAAAAAAAAAAAAGGTAAAATTACGATTCTAGTTTTCTTAACTTACAGACTCTATCTTCTTTTCTACTAAATTGTATATAATGTGGGCTATGTCAAATACACTGGATGGATTACGAAGTTCATAATTAGAAACTTTAAATACTTCATTGTTGTTTTGGCATTTTTTCAATCCTGTTAATAGACATGTTACGGCACTTTCGTCTAAACTTTCAACGGGTCCATATAGTACAGGAATACGAAGAACTATGTTTTCTGAAAATAAATAAAAATCATTTGTTTTTAAACATGTTTGGCATTGCATTATTTGGATATACAAATTGTTAAAATAACTTACTAGGATTGGCTAACAACACCACTCTTTCGCCCAATAACTTCATTCTGCCGTATTCGTTTATCGGCTTCGGTTCGTCTGTTTCTTTGTACGGACTGTAGTCACCGTCAAACACATAATCCGTGCTAACATACAACAATGGCACGTTGAGAGTCTCTAAAACGAATTCAAGTTCATGTTCAAATATGGAATATATGCATTGATATTTTGAAACATTCGAGGAAATCTAAAGATTTTTCAACCGTACGAATTTGACGAATACCGTTGTACGAAGTCAGAGTGAATTCGTCTACTATAAAACGGTGGCGTTCAATATTTTAAACTCGAAAATTTACTTGCTAATTCGGCCAAATGTACAGAAACATTGACGTTTAAACGGTAAGCGCCCCGAAAATCTTTTTCCACACGGTCCAGAAATCTCTCGGCAGCACAGTGAACGATGACGTCCGGACGAACGGCCATCAGCAGATCAGTCACTGCTTCCTTGTCCAACAAGTTCAGTTTCGTGAACGCCGGATTTGTCCTGGAAACGGCGAGCAAACGAACGTAAAACATCGCGGCCAACCGTACGATCATTATCGCGCTTACCTTTTGAACGAGATGCCGCACACAGTCCAGTTATTGTCGGAAAACCGTTCGTAGACTGATCTGCCCAACAGTCCTGAGGCGCCGGTCAAAAAAACCTTCATCGCGGCTCAGTTTTTTGTATATCAAACTATATTATATTATGTTATTTCTTTTTCCTTTTACGTTTCGATTTCCAACAGGTTCAGTTCATTTCATCACCATTCACTGTGATCGTAATATCAAGATCAACATCATTCGTCTTTCAAACCAGAATTCAATAATACGAGATAACCGGTTGTGACGTTCTTCGGCGCGATAACAGAACGTCCGTTTGGCATTTACCTTTTTACTGGTTAAAAATTGTTGCATTTTAATATTTATTATCTACCACGGTTAGATTTATTACGATCCAAACACTTGACTCGTGGAGCATACACTTTACCCTTTACATTACTTAAAAAACAAAATGCAACAATTTTAAGTCATCGTATCAGAGAAAAAATTATTTCATGGTTCTTTTAGTATATGGAATATGGACCAACCACGCCATTAATTATAATATTAGTAGGCAGTAGCGCTCATCAGTCATCTAATTGAGAATTGATTATTAACTTTGGTCAGAGTTGTTTTGTATTTTTGTTATTAGAAAACTTAAATTAAAATGTCAACATATCAATAAAACATAAATTTTATTATAAGTAGGTACGACTGTACGAGTAGTTATACCCGATCAGTTACCGCTAATACATTAATTATTAAAATATGTAATCAATTTTTTTTTTTTATGAATAGGTCTTTCAGTTTTATAACTCGAGGTCACAATCATATTATGAATATCTGAAAACGATGGGTTTGAAAATGATATTAAAGATAATTGGAGTCATGGAATACACTAAAAAATTCTAAAGGCAATGTAGTATTTAAAACACAATCAAGTTGTAAATAGATCGTTTAATTTATGGCTTAAATGCTTAGTGTAATTTTAACAAGAAACATTTTCAAATACCTAAATGTAAAAAAATTATAGTATTTATTTAATATTTTATATGTACAAATTAAATTTATATAAATCTGTATAAAAAACAAACAAACATATATTATATAAATTTAAAAATATATATATATATATATAACATTTTATTCTCCTTCAAGACCATTGTTCAATTCTTACATTTCATTGTTCATTTTAGCGGACACCCATCCTAAGCCCCATTTTAAATTAGTTAACATGAATTTTAATGCTTTGGTCCAGCCCTCTTCGGAATTCAATTGTATTCTACAATATAAGTACATTATAATAAATAATACTAATGAAAATTTTTTAAATAAAAAAAAATAAGTCGCTATGCGTACCGAATATTATATACATTTCCAGTAGCCGAATCTTCAATTTTGCCTTTTTCCATCCGATATGGTAGGTGAAATCCAGAATTACCCTTTTCAACTTCTTCTTTAAATTGTTGGAGACAATCTAAAAATGCTACCATTGCCAAATCAAATTTAGTATTCCAAACAAAACGTATGCCACCTTGACCATGAAGTGGTAATGTCTTTTTTTCACCTAAAACCTAAAACAGGAACATATGAAAACATTTTTTTTACTTTAAATATATTGAATTAATCAATATACCTAATAATTAATATAATGAATTGTCAAATGTATCTACTGCTAAATATTAATTATATATTTCAAATTATTACATCGATATAATTTAAATAATTTAATATTAAATATAAATTATTCACTTCAATAAAAGAATTATTTCCATACGGAACAAGACGATATTTTTCAAATGTCAAATTCATATATTTAGCTAATGAGGCTAATAGCAATGTAACTTGACCCCAAGCAGCATTTATTTCAGTCCAATCTACTGGAGCTGATGGCAGTCTACCCAATCGTAATTTGTTGATAGTGCCAAAATGTCCATGATGCCATATGTGAAAAGTTGCATTGAATACATTTGTTTTTTTTAGTTTGTCCAAATGTGATGTTACATAAGTTATTTGAGATTCAAGACTAAACATAAAAATTGTTAATATTTACATAAATACTTTAATGGTAAACATGTCATAAATATTAAACTCCATTAGTTCATTGTTTTTAATTTAATATCTAACTATACAACATAAAAGAAAAATTACTTTCTTTGTTTATCCTCAAAAAGAATACATTCTCTCCTGTGTTCACTATATTCTTTCCAACATTTCTCTTCTTCTTTCATTAATTTTTCTTTTTCTTGTTCAGCTTCTTTAATGTCACGATCTAATGCAATTTCAGATTCTTGCAAATTGGAAAGTTCACTCATCAATTTTTTTTCTTCTTTCATTAACTGTAAACATATATATATATTTATATATTACATACTATTAAATAGTATTTTAGAGAACCAATTTGCTTATTTTTATTGATACGTTTATTCTATGAATTAAACTTAATTTGATTATCTGATATTGGTTTGAAATAATGTTGATAATTAATATTTTAATTGCTTGTTACACAAATTATAAATTATTATTTTATAACTCACGTCTTCCAATTCTTTGCTTAATGCATCTATGTCTTCTGGTTCTTCGGTAGAAAGTCTATATAATACATTTTCATCAATTATTTACTAATTCTTGTTGAATAAGAATGTTTAACTAATGTATCACACTTACTCTTTTAAATAGTTACTATAATCTAGGTAGTCAGCTTCAGCTTGTTGAAGTTCTTCTTCCATCTTTTCCATCATTATGTCAGTGCATTCATTACACAATGGATGATTTACCTTTGAATTCCCGGACACAATGTCAAAAAGATTAGCAGCTACCTAAACAAAGAAATAAGTAAGGTTTCTGAATGGTCGATCATTCTATGTACTAACTTTCATTTGATGACTGAGTGTTGGAGGTTCACCTCCGCCTAACAAGGTGAATCCATTATTGCCGTTGGCCGAATCATTTAAATGGAAACCTGGTACCATCAAATCAACGTGACCGGCTTGGGATTCCAGATCAAATTCTGGACACGTAATGATGGGCACTACACAGAATACAATTAAACTGTTATCGGACGTTGAAACTCATCAAATACTTACGGGAGAGTTCGGCTACGGTGTGTTCGCTGATGTTGTTAAACGAACCGTCCAATTGAATGGGCGATAAACACTGTTGACAGGCGAAACTCACGTTAACGCTGGCGTTGGACATTTTCAAAATAATTACGAAAAACTTAGTTTTAATGGGATTGCATTTAAGAAAGGAACGGTTCTAATTTTAAAATTGGAAAAAATGACCGATTAAAAGTTATAACCGCACGAAATTACCAATGACGGTGATGTAATAGCTAATAGTGAATAATACAGTAAAAAGTAAATACTAAATAGTAACGCGTAAAACCACAGAATAGAACAACGTAAAACGTACAATCATAAACAACAAGTTATATTATTATATTTACTAAAATGTAAGTAAATAAATGAATAAATAATAGAACAATTGCGCATGATAACACCCGTCGTCCTTGAACCAGCTGGTCAATAACCCTTTTTCTTACTCCCATCACCGTTTTGAGGTTATGTATATATTTATTACACCATAAAAACAATATTGATAAAATAATATAAACAAACCGAACGGTAAATAAATCTGAGAGTTGCAGATTGTTTTCCACTTTTTTCAGTTTTCCAGACTTTCTGAGGCCGATTTCGTCGAGATTGAATTATGTCGTCGATTCATTTCACCGTCGATCGGACGCACTGTTCCGCAAAGTCCGCGGTGTAATCGACGCGGTACGCTTTTCTTTTCTCGACGACGATGCAATGGTCGAAAACGGTCGCCGCAGCCTTTGGGGATTATTCATGTACCCCGACTCGTGGCTTTGGGCTTTTTTGTTGTTGGTCGTTTGCGTGTCATCCCAAAAGACGCACTCTTCCGTGTGTCCGGCACGATGTGTGTGCCCGAAAAGACGAGCCAACGACAAATTCACCAAAATCAAATGCGGGGGTCTGGACAAACCCATCATGTACATGAACGAGATCGACTTCGTTCAAATGTCCAACGCCACCACCGTAATGCATCTGTGAGTTCTCGTGAGAGCGTTCTTTTTGACGTTGTCGCATTCAATGAAATGTTGAAATGTGTGCACGGTGTAACTTTTATATTCATATTTTTTGTTTTAGCGACCTGTCCAACAACGTGATCGCCGTTCTACCCAAAAACACTATATCGATTCTGAGCTTACAAAAACTGTAAGACTGATAATATTATTAACAAATGTCTGTTTTATTCCATAATATCTAAAATCTTTTAATGTTTTCCAGAGATTTAACTAAAAATCTAATATCTATCATACAGGACGGTGCGTTTCGTGGTATACCGAATCTTAAAACACTGTATGTTCATCTAGTTTATATTATTTCTTTTTCATTTTTTTTCATTGAGTAAAAAATTAATAATTATGTTTATATTAAATGTAGGATATTGACCGACAACAAAATTAAAAACATATCTCAAGGCATGTTTGATGGAATTTTCATGTTGGAACAATTGTAAGATATAAAAATACATTTTCATCACTTATTTTAAATACTAATTAAATTGAAAATAATTGTAAATTTGTTTTTAATAAGTCATTAAAAATAATAATTTATTTACTACTTTGTAATTTATTAAAAATATTTTGTATAGAAAAATAAACAAAAATATGTTTGCTCAAATACCGGGAAATACATTTACTTCTTTGGTTCACCTCGTTAAATTGTAAATATACTTTTAACTTATTAGCTTAGTTAATTTTACACATAATATTTATACTTTAATATATATTAATAGAGATATATCAGACAATCCAATAGTGTGTGATTGTGAAATTTCCGGATTTCTTGATTGGGTTAAAGGAAAAGTAAAACTTGGACCAAAATCAGAATGTCATGAACCAACCATCTTAAAAGATACACCAATTAAAAATTTACGTCTAGACATGTTAAACTGTGTACATCCAAAATCAAATATTCCACCAGCAGTTGAAATTATACCCAACTCTAATCTTGTAAGTTATACATTATTAATTATATATATTATTTGTTAATATATTATACAATTTTTTACTTTAAGGTTCTTTTTGAAGGAGATTCTTTAGAAATTTTATGTCGTGCAGTTGGTACAGATGCTTTAGAAGGTGTTATTTTGATTTGGAATACAAGTGCAATGAATAATAGTGCTTCAATAATTGTTACCAATGAAGATTTTAGAAATACAGGATTAATTCAAAGGTTGGAATTAGAATTCTTCCAAATAAATAATTAATTTAATATCAAATATGTTAATTATAAATTAGTAATAATAATTTACTTTTCTTTTCTTTTCTTTTAGTAATTTGTCAATAGGAAATCTTAATTCAAATCATACTGGTAAGTATGATTGTAGATTAAATTCTTCCAGTGGAACTCGTGTTCAATCAATTTCACTTACTGTCATTTCCAATAAAACTAAATTTTGTGGAATTGAAGGTAATAAATGTATAAATAATTTAGATGAAATTAAAAATATGTAAAACAAAATGTATATATTGCATCTACATAGTGTATTTATTCATTTTATAAACTTTAATTATATAATTTATAATTTGTATTATATTCTTGTAATTGATAAAAAATTTATTAGTAAAGATGAAGGTTTTCATTGCAGTAATTGGATAAAATTGATTTTCATTACATGAACATAAATTTATGTTATGAATTTGATGATATGATCAAAGTTTATGTAATGGATATTCCCAGTTTTCATGAAATGAATAATTTTATTAAGTGGATATGACATACTATATTACATTATGTAGAATAATATAAACGAAAAAAATATATATATTTATAATTTAAAAATAACACATAATTTGTACATTTAGAAAGCAAAGATAATAAAGGAACATATTATTGGACACATACAGTCTCGGACATATTTACTGTTAAACAATGTGAAGCCAATGAAGAAGTTGAACCTTTGGCTAGAGGAACTGTTAGTAGATATTGTAACAGTGATGGTAACTGGGATATACCAGACACTTCAGATTGTCCTTATATAAGTCCAATTACACGTATTTTTTATACACAATCTAAAGTAAGAAATATATTATAAATTTGAATGTATAATTTTGAATTATTAATGTATTTTTTATCATATTTATTTTTGTTTTAGATCAATATTACTCATAAAGATAGTTTAGAAATGGCTAAGCAATTATTTAATTATACAAGAGAACATTTTAATGAAATCAAAGATCATTATGATATTACATATATTGCAGACATAGTAGATGATTATTTAGATGTTATACGTGTTGATAGATTGGTATTTAATAAGTTATTATTTTAAAAATCTTTAATTTAAATTTTCACATGAAGTTTTATTTATTAGGTAGCACCAGTCATAGTAGATCTGATAAGTTTAATGGCTGAATTGCCTAATGAATTACTATTATCTGCTCAAAAAAATGATAAATCTACTTCCAGACTAGTAAATGCTTTAGAAAAATCTATAGAATACGCTTCAACATTAAATTCACGATGGGTAAATTAATTGTTGATTAATATTTTTAATTTTTAAACATTAACATAAAACAATATTTTTAGACACCCGCTATAGCAATGGAAGAATTTATTATTTCCAAAGACAATTTTAAAGGTTTAAATTGTATTTGGGGTCGAGATGAAGGTTCACCAATCACAATGAATTCTTTGACATGTTATGTGCCTCCTTTCAATTATACTAAGCATCAAAATAAAGTAAAATAATTTTAAACGTATTGGCTGTATTTACTATTTCTGTAAGTCATTATATTTTATAGTTGATTATTGTTTTTTTTTCTGTAGATAATTGAAGCATTGATAGAGGTGCCAAAATCAATTTTTTCAAGTGATACAAAAACAAATTTGGTTGACAGTGAATTGAAATTGATATTTATAGTTTATGAAGATGGAAAAATGTTTCCAGAACCAATGATAATAGCAGAAGACAATGTCACACTAATACCTACAGAAATAAAATCTTGTATATTGGTGACAAAATTAGTTGGTATTGATGTGGAATATATACCAGAACCACTAACTATAGAATTACGTCAATCTGAAAATTATGATCGTTACTTGACAATGAAACTAATCCCATCATGGTGGAATCCTTTATCTGGACTATGGGATATAAACTCAAATACCAGTTGCCAGTTGACAAATATTGGTGATGGTAAACTAGAATATAAATGCTTTAGATTTGGTTATTTTGCATTAACTATGAGACCAACTGTAATGCATAATATTTTACCACCAATAAATAAAAGGTATGTAAATTGTAATTGTATTAGTTAATTGTTTATTTAAATATGGATATTTAATTATTAATCAATGTTTATAGTATTACAAAAAAGAGAAACTTATTTGCACATACTTCAATTTATATTGGCACTTTTGTTGGAAGTACATTTCTTTTATTCTCAGTAAGTCTTTATGCAATATTAAATAGCAACATACAAATGGCAAAAAAATTAAAACATTCACTCCCGAACACTTGGTTTGCAATGGCAATGTTCTATTTAATTTATTGGTTAGTTATACTCTTAATTAATTTATATTTATTGAAAAACTTAAATTACTGTTAAATATTCTATACAATTGTTTATTTAATTTTTTAGTAATGGAATTCATCATACTGAAAATCCTCGATCGTGTCAAATAATTGGATTATTAATTCAATTTTTCAGTTTAGCTCCATTATTTTGGATGATAGTAACTATAAAGTGAGTTATATTAATTTACTTTACTTTTATAATGAGATGGTAATTTGTAGATTTTATTTTTATTTACCACTATGTGTTGATTAACTGAATAAAATTCTAATTTCTTCTATTTTTTTTTTTTTTTTGTTTTGTTTTTTATACTTCTATAAATTTACAATTTATATAATTTATTTTACTATTATCATACAATTTTTCAGAGTTTTGTATAAACGTGTACGAAAGCCATTTCTTCCAGCTGGTACTCCGTCTGAAGATGGTGGTGGTATACCTCATGAAGATATCGTTGTAAAAAAACCATTGCTTGGTATATACATGGTTGGTTGGGGTATACCAATGTTATTGTGTGGAATGTCAAGTGCTGTCAATTTGCCTGGTTATGGAGGGCATGGAGATTATTGTTTTTTAAAGCCTGGCCCTGCTTTTGGTTTCATTCTTCTAATAGCTTTAGCAGTTATATGTTGTATTTTCATACTCAGTTTAGCAGTGTCCTGTGCTGCCAATGATCTTGATTCCAATGTACAACTCTCAGAAGGTACACAAGCAACTGATTTAGAATTGTTAGATCAAACAAATAGTATGGTAGAACACAATAGTTGCCGCAGCCTCACAACTCCATCAAGTAAAGTAGAAGATCCTGAACAGTCGCCAGTTGTTCAATTAAGATTTTTTAATGGAACCCTACTGGGATATTTACTAACAGTTGCAATGACTTATTTCAATGTTGCAGTCATGTATAGTCCTACTATACAATTATGGTTAGGTGTATGGTTTGCTTGTTTTAACATCTTTCAAAACTTTTTGATAATGTGGTTTTACATATTTGTACGAAATGACGTTCAAAATGCATTTGTAGAACTTAAAGATCATCGGTGGGGAAGGAAAAAGGTTGTTGATTCAGTCCTTGCACCATCTATTAGAACTGGTAGTTTCCAATCGGTAAGACCCAAGTCAAATAGTGAAGTTGTATCGTTGCAATCTTTTAATGATCAAAGTGATCCTCGATTACAATTTGTTATGATGAGACATCAATTAAATGCTGAACCACAAATAGACTATTATAATCCACATCAAATAACTGTAGCAAAACGTTTTTTTAAAAAGCAACGGAAGAAACAAAACTATTTATCTAGACGTCCACCTCTAACTTCACCAGAACTTACAGATAATGTTTACTATTGTCAAAATGATAAGACCAACAATCTTCGTATGGAACAAAAACAGAATGGTGTGTTTTCAGACAGTGCTATTACTGATCATGAATATGTTGAAGTGGATAGTCGGCCACAATATCAACACACGTTTACACAACCTAGAGATTATTCGACAGAAGAATTTGTTACCAGTCAAATGAGTGGTGCTAGCTGTGAAGGAATATCAGATAGTGTTACTGATTGTGGACGGAATATTAGTGAAAAAGAAACCTGCAACAGTCCTCATGTAATAGTGTCTGATTGTTCTAGTGCAAATCCAATGAATCATACTTATGAAACAATAACGCCAAAAAAAGAAAAACGAACAACAGATGTAAATAAAAGGAAAAAAGAAAAATATGACATGAAAAAATCTCGAAAAATGACTGGTTATGCACTCACCAAAACTAATAAATCAGATAGTGATGAAAACGATGAGACTTGTGTTTAATAATCATTTGACTGAATTTAGGACACTTAAAGTAGTCTCATGCATTGCATATTAAATGCTCATATAACTAATAATTTATTTTAAATTTAAAATATTAATGTGTCCCAAATAATTAAAAACCTATCTGTATTACAGACCATCAGTTCATCATCTATTGTAAGTGTTTTTAATTTGATTATCAAATACTTGTAGATTTGATAAGTATTAATGATGTATGTCTAGTATATAATTGTATTAACGTTCCTTGTTATAACCATAATAATTATTTGAAATTGAAAACTGAGATATCTATTTATATTTTATTTTAGTTAAATTTAATTGTAAAAAATAATTTTGTTCCTCTTTTATCTTAATTTATAATTAGTACATATGGGATAAAATAATAAGTTATTTGTTTATACTTAATAGTTTATACTAAGTAATATTAATATTTTATATTGTGCTAAATATAGTTCATGTGCTGTAGCTGTTCGTTAATTTTATAATTTATAATTTTTTATACTATTCATTAGTTATATTAATTTTAATTATAAATAATTTTAATTTTTGTACCTAGTTTTTACAGGTAATCCAGCTGTGCTACTGCCATTTTTTTTTCTATTTTTTCTTTAAGCTAATAATATGAAATAGATTGATATTTTGTATGGTTTAAAATTATTAATTGAGAATTAATCTATAGCATCTAATTCTATATATTTCCAATAATGTGTGTTTTATAATTTATTGACATTGTCAGTTGCTTATAGTTAAGTCATTTTGTATTTATTTTTATTTTTTCATTTTTTATATTATTAAAAAATTATATTTTTAATTTAAAGAAATACGGTATAAAACTATTTCTGTATATACGACTGTATGTTTTATTTATTAATCGATTACGATTTTTGTGATTATTTTGATATTACTATACATGAAAGACATATGTTTTAAGGTTTTATGTATATGTACATAGACTTAATAGATTTTTACTTCAATGATTGTGTCTACATTACTAAAATAGGTATTTTCTTTCTAACTTTATTTTGATGGTATTTAAATTTTGTTTTGAATTGCAGCTCAATTAAATTGATAAACAATTTATGTTATAATTTAAAGGGAATTAGATCAATATTTTACTTGTGTATACAAATTTACTTATGCTATAATATAAGTATTAAGTAACACATTTAGAATACTATTTGATGGATTGCTTTTTTTTATATTTTTTATATTATATTTAATATCATAATTTTTCACAATTAATTTTTATATGGCCTTGTATTTAAATTAAAATATATATTTATAAATCAATATATAATGTTTTGTTTATTGTTTTATATAATTTTTAAAGTTAGACAATATGGTATTTTAAACGGTTTGTAAATTATACTCATCTCATAGTTTATACACCCGTCGATGTATTCAAACATAACATAATCTAACCATGGGAAATAAATAAAAAAAAAAAAATAGGTTACAAAAAATGTACGAAAAATCGTAATAAAATACACTTCTTTGAGGTAAAATTACGATAATGTACACTGACTAACGTACTGAGCGTTAGCGCCGCGCGGTGATGCTGCGTGGCAATGACAACTTGCGTTAACAATTTGAACGCAGATGGCACGTTGCCTAACTTGTGGGTTTTCCACGCCGCGATTGCGGTGCCGCGCGTTAAAATAATGCAAGTGTACACCGGGCCTAAAACTGCTTTCACACATAGCGGTTCGACCGCTGGCGGCCGCGGTTCGGTTTTACCAGTGTGAATAAACACATTTAAATACGTGTGTTTAATTGTTAACGGCGACCGCTATGTGTGAAAGCAGCTTAAGGCGTACATTTTGCACTCCACCCTTTTAATAATTATTTAAATTATTTTTTAGCCATTTTAATTACTTTCGGAATTGGTAAACATTTTCGATTATTTATTTACTTATAAAATTATAATTAATAATAATAACATTGATAATATATTTGGTAAAATACAATTAAACTTATATTATTTATTTTCAACTCCTTAAAATTATTTTTATGGTACCACACATACACCATTTCTTATCACAAAACATTTGGCAACCAATAATTAGTGAGCTAACTTCACACTCGTTCATTTTTCTTGTCTTCAATAATACTTCATCGTTAAAATCAAAATAAAAGCGTTTTGTTTTAAACGTTTTGGTGTTTTGTACTTTTTAACTGTAGTCGTAGTGTACTAAGGTTTGTTGCAATAATTTAAAAAAAAAAAATATTTTTAAAATGACGTTAATGAATTGATCATATCAAATTTGTAGATCAATAAAAGTAATGGACATCAAGAGTAATATAATTAAACAACAGAACAATGTCCATCAATCTGTTGGACAACCAAAATCATTACTGACAAAGGCTCCTATTGTTAAAACCATTATTGCCAAAGCAGTTAATGTTAGCAAGCTTGAAAATAATACATTGATTTCTGTGGGTAAATATGGATTTGCATTAGCAGGAGATGCAAAACTGAATTATTATCAAATTTTGCTATATGGAAGCAAGAGTTTGGTCCTCCTCAACCTCATCGTAACCAAAGGCTTCAAGTATAAAGTAAATGAAAATAACACTGTTGAATTTCAATCCAAAGATAATTGGTATTTAGAGTTTATGAATACTAACGATGCTATAGATTTCAATAAACAATTGGCGTTTGTCATGTGGAGACTGAATGGAACAAAAGAATTGTTTTGGATGGATCTTTATTATTCCACTCGTTATAACAAACTAGCAACATTTGGTAGTACCGTGGAAATCACATATTTCGCAAACACAGTTCAAGGTAAGACATTAGGACCTGAAGTTTCTAATAATATTAATGACAATCAATATTTGAAAGTCAATGTTAATGAAGAAGGCTGGGAAAGGTCTCTATTGGGGACTAACGAAAATAATGTAAGAATTGTATGTATTCCAATAGCCGAAATGGGAGCTTGGAAAATTCTGACTAATGGTCACCAATGTTTATGTTTAACCATGACTGTTAAAAATGTTTATGAATATAAAGAAAACTATATTCTTACTGATTTACCAGTTATGAATAAAGAACAAGAAACATTAGACAAAACAATTAAAAATGATTGTAATTTACGAGGTAATTTAATTCAATCAAAAGAAATTGTTAATGTCAATGTTTCTACTGATATAGTTCCTCCAACAAAAATATGTAGTATTGAATTGCTCTATGAAGAATTTGAAAAATTAAAGATTCATAATGAAAAAACTAACGAACGATTAACTGTATTAGAAGCATTAGTAAAAGATAAGAAATCTGAAGAAAATGATAATTCTGAATTTAAGAAATCTATGAAAATTGTATATAAGAATATATTACGAGAGTTTCCAGTTGATCAAACATTTTCTGGAAATCAAATTCATACAATAATTAAAGATATTTTTTATAACACAATAATGAGCTCTAATCATTCTCAAAATACCTAATACACTTATAGTTCTAATATGTTTGGTTATATGTATGGGTCTGATACGTTTGCCCGACAATACTTTTACTCGACACTCCATTTTCCCAGCAATATATTTTACATATTTTTACTATACGTAATATTAATATACAATCTATATTGTAATTATTTTAAATATAAAATAATGTAATATATAATAATGTATATGTATGTGTATGTATAATGTAACAATAATGAAATATAATGTTTTTATTATTAATTTTTGACATATATTTATAATATAACTTGATATGTGAGAGAAACGTCTTATTATTAATTGTATAATTTTGAATAATTTTAGACACAAATTTATTTATAATATTGTTTGATATTGTCTGACAATTGTAGTATCGGGCAAATTTACTGTCGGGAAAAAGTACTGATCCCATATGTACACACACGGACCAGTTGGTAGTGTAATTTAGTAAAAAATTTTAATGTTATAAACATATTTCTGCTATTTTGTAACAACCTAATTATTGATTTTTACCTAATTTTTTATTTTGTAATATACAATATTACAAAATCAATATCAATTATACTACTGTACAAACTAAATTTAATATTTATTTATATGTTTTTATTATTCTGTCTGTGATTTTTGATATAATAATTTTATACTTTAATTTTAAGACTTATATAATATATGTTTAATATATTATGTTTCATATTTTTATTTTTTTTAAAATATTTTATTAAATAATTTATACAAATATAAATGATAGTTATAATTCAAGTAAAAAATTGATTATATAAATAAAATACATTTAATGATTTAATGATAAAAGATAAAACTTTTTATTTTTAGTCCCACAATGAATGTACTTTAGTTAGTTGATTTAATTAAAATTAAGTTTTATAAAATAAAATAAATTTTATCTAGTATGACAAAAAAATAATATATATATTTATTTTTATATTATATAAAATAAATAATTAAGTAAAAAAAAACAATACAAAAAAAAAAATAAATAAATAAAATAATCACATAGTAAATTGTCATTTATTAGTTTTTATTTTTACACATTGATATACATTTAGTGATTTTGGCTTGGATTTAATTTAAATAATACATTATGAGTTTATTATATATATATAATATTCAAATATATAATAATTATAATTAAAAAACATCTAAGAATGGAAAATTTGCTTTCTCAGGTTGTATTAAATCAATTAAATAACATACTGTACCAGCTAATCCTTCATATAAACTATATGGATTGTCAGGTCTTCTAGATCCTTCAATACATTCTTCAGTAAATATAAATTCACCAAATTTGATTGCTCTATTCAAATGCTTTTTATTGCCAGTCAACCTGTATAATAATAAAAAAACATATCCATTTCCAGCTATTCCATGACAAATACCTAAATTTAAAAATATGAACATATAAAAATATAAATTTCAGCAATTTTATAAATAACAAAAAAATAACTTATAACTTACCAGGGCCTTTTTTTAAAAGTCCCTTTTTCCACACCAATTCGCCACATTTCAAACAACAATCCAAATAAGATGGTTCTTTAAAAATCAGATATGCTTTAGCCAATAAGTATATTACCCCTAAAAATAAAATAAAAGCAAAACAATAATTTATTAATTATGGTGAAGTCAAATACTATATATATTAAATTTAATATAAGTTGAATACTTTGATTCTCTTATTTTAACAGTTTTGTTTAATCCATGAAAGATAAATAAGTTTTATATATTTTTTAAAAAATAAAAAATTGTCTTAGTGTTCTTATGTTGCAATTTATTACTTATTTAAATGTTTGAAAAAAAAAAATACAATTATTACATATTGAAAATAATTATTAAATTTGTATTATTAGGATACAAAGATACATTCAAAACTGATAGTTAGATACATATTATATTCTTACCAGATGAAATTAAATAAATATTATGATACATATTTTTGTAACTATAAAAACAATGACCATTACCTGGAGCTCCATGACACCAATGAATCAATTCATCTTCATCGGATCTTTGTCTTGATCCATATTTGCTTCGATCTACTGAAGATGGAAAATTACCATTTTCTGTTTGTAAGGATATTAATATATCTATACATTTTTTTATTTTATGCAGAGCTTGTTGATCTTTTTCAATAAACTGAGGAAATGAAATCAATACTTGTAAAATTGTGCATAGTCCATGAGCAGCTCCTAAAAATAGACAAATAAAATACTATATAATATACCAAATTAACATCAGAGTGTTAAACTTGCCTAAATATTCTTTTTGATGGTATGAATACATTAGGGGAAATATGCTATTATTTTTTTCAGAATATATACGACCAGACTCAACAATTGTGGAACATAGTTCAATAATATCTTGATCGGGTACAATTTTTTTACCAAAAACTTTTTCCAACCATAAAACACCATAAAGATATCCAGCACGTCCAACAAAAAGTTCATCTCCTCCATACTTATAAAAGTCTATTGGTTTGCAAACAGTTACTCCAATTTTAAACTGTTCTAAATAAATTTCTGCAGTTTTCACATCACCTTTTTTGTAAAAAATAGCAGCACTTACTGCGTTCACTCCAGCATCACCACATATAAATTGGCATAATCCTTTTTTGTGAAAATTATTTTCTTTTATTTTAGAAATGTTTAATATGTCAACTGCTTTATTTAATAAAGCTGACGAATTATGTTTAAATTTATCTGTTATGGCCAAGTAATAAAACATATAAGCAATTCCTGTTGAACCAGTATACAAGATATTTTCTGATGATGAAGAATTGTCACTTACACATTCTATTAGACTATTTATTTTATCTTTCCAAAATCCATATGACGCATTGCAGTTACCGTCATTATCGGATAATTTATTTTCAAAGTAGCGTTTTGGCATTATTAAGTTATAGTTAACTGCCACTATTTGAATGATATTTTTGTTTCTTATATTATTTTTACGGTACGTTTGTTGTACAACTTTAGACAAGAAATTTAATCTAATCTGTAGTATATTAATAATATTAGGTATTCATTTTTATTTTTGTAAAATTTTATATTATGCGTACATTACAGTAGAGCAATTTTTAATCGAAAACGTAAAGTCGTAAAGTACTACAATCGTTTAAGTTTGGTTTGAAATTTAAAATATATTTACTATAAAGTCAATAGGTAATAATCAGATTCACAGTATACAGTATACTGTCTACTCTCTACTGAATCTGAACAGTGAAGAGTGAAGAGTGAACGGCCGAACGGGTATAAAATAAATATAAAATAAATTATGAAATTATAAACACAGTCTGTGGCGTCTGTGCTATAAACGGCATAAACAATATCATTATATCAGTTGTAAAAACTTTTGTCAAATTGTGTGATAAATGATAAGCAGCTGAATGATAATAAATAAATAATGTTATCTATGCAAAGACAAACACGCCGGTCATTTTGTGTGCCACTGATAATTTTCGAATTTGTGAATGATAAATTAGATAACCTTGTGTTCGATGTTGGTCGTTGAGTCTTGACTTTTTGAGTGAAATAATATTATGTTATGGTTCACCATCAAAAAATCGTAATTAAATTTATCAGAATAATGTTATAATTGACGACCTCTTAACGACTTAATTAGCGCTTCGCGATGTTTAATTTATTTCTATTTATTAGTTGATAATTACTTTTTAGTTTTTACGCACTAAAAAAACGGAAAGATATCACATTTTCAATAACTCACTACTCACCCAAGCATTCATAATAAATAATATAATATAGATCAATAGATCTATATGATGACTTTGGTCGTTCAACTGTAAAATACGAAAATTATGTAAGTATGATTTTTATATGGTCATTATATTTTATAGCATAGAAATTGTCTTCGATGAAATGTGTTTTCTATTGTATAATTTAAGTATTACCATGTATTTATTTTACATAATCTATACTAATTTAAAACATGGTCAGATATTGAAATTCATTTGAAAATTTATATTTAATTATACACATTAAATTGTTGATAAAACATTAACTATTTATTTTCATGTATTTCATTAATTCAATTTATTTTTTACGGATATTCTCATACTAAACCAATTATTTAAACTTTCAACAAGGTAATATATTTACTGTTTTGTGTATTATATTATTAAAATAATTTGTACTAGTTAATTTCAATGAATTCCAGGAACTGATGGTATTATCAAATTTTCTGGAATTTTTCCAAATAACTTAATATTAGTGTTGATAACACAAAATTGAATTATTTAATTCTGGTAAAAAACATTTTTAGACTTAAAAATTAAATAAATTTTAATTACAGATCGTGTAGTGATGAATATGACACTTTCGGGCAATGTATGGAAATCAAATTTACTTTTGTCATCGTCAAATTGCCATGTACAAACAGTCTGTCGCAGATTTACAAGACGATGGCATAAATCTCTATCAGACGATCCTTCATTGTTATCAATTTTAAAAAAACGCACTAGAAATTTTCTAAAAAAGCAAGATTTTGTCAGGCACATTGCAAAAAATCAAAAGGTAATCATTGCTTGTAAAAAAATGATTACTGCTGTCAATAAATTCAAACAACAATTAGTTAAACACAAAAGAAACTTGATAATGTGTGTAGCTATGGCTTTTACATTTGATTGGTATACAGAAAGAATATGTATTGATGAACTAATCAGGTATACTTATAATTTATATATTAAATTATTATTCTTTTATAATTATAATTTTTAATATGTTTTTGAAAATATTTTTTATGTGCATTAAAGGCTTCGTCAAGAATTTGGTATAATTAATAAATTAGAAAACAAATTAATTCCAAAAGATGTTCTTCAAAATAAGAATAATATAAACATTTCTAAAAATACTGATTCAAAATGTAAAGAAGTAAATTCACCAATGTCCAGGACTAAAAACGTACAAAATGAATTTGATTGTTCATGCACTAGTTGCAATTGTTCTAAGTGTAGAAACATGAATGGTAATTAAATATACTAAGAGTAATATTAATTTTCATTGTAAATTAAACATTTTATGACATTTTTTGTAGTCTATTAATTTATTTTTATAGAAGAAGGATGGGAACCATTTTCAAGTGGTTCTTATTACAATGCTTGGAAAAAACCCAATGTTGATTATCCAGATCAAAATTTATTTATGTATAAGGGTAAATACTAAATAAAGTTAATCAATATTATAAAAAATTTAATCATAATTGTTTGTTTAGTGCATGGAACATTTGATGATGTAACAGCATTAGATTTTATGCAAGTACAGTTAGACCTGAATTATCGAAAAGAATGGGATAGTATGTCAGTAGATTTGAAAATTTTTGATTCTGAACCTCTTACACACAGTGATCTTATTTATTGGGAACTACGTTGGCCGGTAATAGTTGTTTACCAACCAGAATATTAATTTTTTTTTTTATTATAGTAATTATATGAAATAACTAAAAGAAATAATGAATACAATTGAAGTTATTTGTATTAAATAAAATAAAAATTATAATGATTAATTAAAAGTTTGTCTTATTTCTATAAAAACATTTTGAATAAAAAAGTATTAATAAGAATATGTAGAAGTATCATGAACAAAAGTCAATGTCATTTCAAAATTAATATATATTGTATTTTATTTATTATACTTAAATATATTACATATCGCTATGTTGTAGAATATAGATTATGCAAAATATATTGATGTGTTAATAATTGTAAACATTATTTTCGTGTAGAAGACTATTTTAATTTTGTTATTAATATTTTATATAGATATTTTATTATATTAGATTTTTAAATTATTTTGCTCTTATATAATTATTAATTAAGTCATTATTTATGAATTATAGAAATGGTTTCAAAATCGTGATTATGTATTTAAACGACGTTATAAAATTGATGAAGATGAAAAATTAATGATAATTGTTTGCCAGAGTGTTGAACATCCTAGTTATCCTGAATATAACAATAAATGGAGAGTAAAAAACTACTGGTCGTGCATTGTAATTAAACCACATGAAGACTTTGATAAAGTATGTTATAAAAAAAAAAAAAAAAAAAATGATATTGTTATGCACTATATTAATATTATATAACATTGATAATTGTACACACAATCATTATTTTCAGAATAATATAAACATTTTGATTATGAAATATTAATTTTCAATGTCTATAATTTTATTTAATATTCTATATTATATTTAATTAACTATATAATTTTAAAATTTAATATTTTAATATATTTTCTTTCCAATTTATTGTAATTTTCTCATTTTTTATTACATGTTACATTATTATCCTCTAATTATAATAATTAATGCATTAAGATATTTAATAGTGATGTTACGAATTCTTCGATTGTCAACCTGAACCAATTAGTTAATTATACCTAATAGTTCGGTTCAAAAATTGAACCTTACATTTTTTTGAAAGCCTGTTACAAGGTTTATTATAAAAATAAATTAACTTTTAAACTTTTAATACTTATAAAAATACTGAATCATTAAATTGAATTTTTTTTAAAAAAAATTAATGTACCACATACCTACTATTATAAGTTATTAACCAGTAAGTGTACTTAACAAAAATTAGTTAAGTTTATTATTTAACTTTCAATGTTCGGTTCGGGTTCAATGCAATTTTTATATAGTTTTGTTCGACTTTAAAAATCAGGGTTCGTAATATCACTAATATTTAAATATTCGATGAACAAATAAAATAATTTTAATTGGGTATATTATTTTATTACAAATTAAATGTTATATTATAATGTATATTTTAGCCTGGTGTAGAATTTTCCATCACTTACTTTGATGATCCAGGAGTAACGGTTTCAAATTACCTGACATCTTGGTACCAATCTAAAGGTATATATATATTTTTTTTTAATTATACATTAAAAAATGAAATATATATTTATTATTTCATTATTTAGGTATGCCTTCATTTCTAAATGATCAACGGTTAGCTGCGTTGGAATTAACAAAACGTCGTTTGGAACAAAATAATATTTTAATGCCTGATAAAGTTAATATAGAAACTAAATTAGATCAAACTCAAACATCTTGGATGTCGTGGCTTTTTGGATATTTTTTATTTTGATTTTATTAAAAATAAGGTAGTTATTATTTAATATAATAATAAATAGCAAGTTTTATTTTTTAGTTTTTTGTGAAAAATGTAAATAAAATAAATGATGTTAATAACTATTCTGGTAAAAGATCTTCAACTTGTTCATTTGCAAATTCTTTTTCCAAAGAGGTTATAGGTCTTAAGGTAGATGTGCGTGGTCTTTGTATGGATCCTAATGGTTCATTGTAAGTTTCTAAAAAATTATAATATAATATATTTATATATATTTTCTTAGGTACTTATGAAATAAATAACAATTTGAAGTTACCATTCTTTAGTTTTGTTTCTTGATGAACATATATATTCATTTCATCAGAAACATTTTGTTGTGAATATGCACTTGTTAATGGCATTGCCATATTTATCATAGCTGTTCCTCCTCTTGATGTTCGTGGTCGTTGAGAAGAATCACCAACTAAATCTTAAAATAATTATTTAGTAAAAATATATTTAAGAAATGTTAACATTTACTTTAGATAAATTATGATTTATATTAAAAATCTTAATTAAGGATAGGTATTTCAAAATAAACATATCACTATATCAGTAAATCACGTGTAATATCAAAATATTGTATTAAATGGATCCCTATTTTTATAAAATACATCAGCATCTCATGAATATAGATTATATAACGATATAATAAAAAAATTTACTTAAGCATATTTTATTTTCATATATATATATAATTTAATATTTAAATTTGATGTGATATTACTAAAAAAAATATCTTTAATTAATAAAAATGATTGAAAATAAATGATTGATAAGTTTATATTTTATTGTGCAATTAGATAGCCAATTAAAATATATAATGGATAATGTTAATTACTTGTCTCTTTTGTGCTATTGTGTACATAAATATTGGTTTCTCCCGAAGCTGTTGGTTTTTGAGTGTAATTAACTGAATTTGAAGTTGTAACCATACTCGTTCCACCTCTCGTTTCCATTGTTTTACGATACCCAGTACGAGCTGTACTAATACGGTCTCTAATATCTTTGGCCTTTTCAGCTTTCCTTAACAATTCACTATATTCTGATGCTTCTTTTAATCCTAAGTCTGTGCATATTCTGATCAATAACTTAAGACCTAAAATAATTTTTATTCATTTTTTATACATAATATTAATTAAAATGTTAACATTACATTCTGTATTATCTGGAAATTTATTTAACACATCTTTGTAAGTTTGTAAAGCTAACTGAAAATTTCCAGCTCTTCTATAACAGGAACCAATTAACATGAGCCACTTTGGTTCAGAAGGTTGCATCAGAGCAGCTTGTTCAAAGTAGTCTACAGCTTTTTCTGGAACTTTCATTTCAACAAAGTATGCTCCTAACCAATCTAACACTTCTAGATTAGAAGGGTAATGACGGTATGACTAAAATTATTTTAAATTAATCAAATAAACACAAGTCGACAAACTATAATAATAATATAACTATTTGAGACCTCGTAATAATAATGATATGCTTGTTGTTTATCATTAATATTTTCATAAATATCTCCTAATTTCTGTAAAACACCAATGTCATCGGGAACAATACTCAATAGTTGTAAATACCTAAAAATAATTTTTGTTTTTAATATTGAAATGTTTGTTTTTATATAGAATAAATTTATACAATTTTAATAGTTACCATTCAATGGCTTGTTCTAGATCCCCAATCATTTCATTTAGTAATGCAATTTGATAGATAACTTCAGGATGGTTACTTATAATGACATGTAACTTTTGAAAACAATCAATTGCATCATCCAAATTTCCAAGTTGTTTGTTAGTTAAGCCCAAGTTATACATAGCTTCTGAGCACATTATATCTTTTTCAAGAGCAACTGTATAAAGCTCTTTTGCTTTGTAGTAGTCTTGTTTTACAAAGTAACAGTTTCCGTGATTGACGCATGCTAACGCATTATGTGAATCAGTCTCACGAGCTGCTATTGATGTTTTTTCTGCTTGTTCTAAATCACCTTTCTATAAAATACATATATGTTTTGGTTATTAAATATATTGTATTAATTGTGTAATAATAGTCATACTAAAAAGTGTATGAATGACAGGTTTGTAGCTGCTGCACTTGCTACTTTGCTATCCTTATTGTCAAATGCTTTTAATGTATCGATTGCTGGTGCTATATTATTTTGATATAGAAATCCAACTGCTTTGTTTATCTCTAAATGACCAGCTAAATATGCATAATGTGATGTTTTAATAGTATCCAAACACCATGTATAACCTTCACTAAATGTATCTTCAATAAAAGAAGATATTAAGTGAGCTGCATTTAGAATTGTCTTTTCAAAATTTGATTTTACTTGTTTTTCATATTTTGTAAGTGAATCAGATTTTATAGCTTCTGCTAGAAGTGTAGCTTCAATTTCATCCTATTATTTAATCATAAGTCAATTAATTTTTTCTACTTATGTTTATTTTAATAATAATATTTATATTTATTTTTCTTACAGAATGTGCAGCATACTTGTCTTCAAAATCTATGTCTAATAATATTTCTAACATTTGTTTGAATAAATGTTTTGATTTTTCTTTATTACCCAACATATAATAACATATTAATGCATGCATCCCTGCTTTGAATGTTGGTTTTTCATGCATAATATATTCGAAATTTGAACAAGCATCCTCGTATTTACCTAATTTTAAAAATATTACTCCAATATTATGTGTAATAGCTCGCCTGTAAAATAAAATTTTAATTTTAATAAATTACAATTATTGTAATTTAATTGTTTTAGTCACTTGAAACTTTTATTTGTGTTTGGAACCTGATCAAGAGCCATCCTGTACATTTTAATTGCTTTTTCGGATTGACCAATCTTTTCATAAATATTTGCAATATTTACCCTCATTCTAGCACCATTTTGAAACAATCGATTTTTAGAAATAACTTGGTATGTATTTAAAGCTTCTGTATACATTTCATTTGCAGCATATTGATTACCTAGTGTAAATAAAACCTAAACATTTGATATAATAAAAATTATTTTATTTTATAAAATCATAATTGATCATTTATATTTTATAATTTTATTAGCATTAAACTTAAATATTCAATGGAAAGAAAACATAGGTACCAAAAAAGTTAAATCAATATTATGAGAATCGTTTAATCCAGATTGTTCTTGCATTCTAATTAAACTTCTTTCTTTATTTGAAGCATCTTTTGCTTTCTCTAGTCCTAGTTGGTAATCTCCATTAGCTTCAGCCATACACGCTTCATCAACTAAATTATGAATACGTTTTTCTAGCTTTTTAATTTTGTCATCCATTCTAAAATTGTATTTTATTTGATTAATAATTTATTTTTAAAATAATTTTACGTGTTTTTTAACTTTTTATATTATATTTCTATTATTACCTATTATAGAAAAAGAATAAATTGGGACCAATATAAATGTAACTTTTTTATTAATTAATTTTTCTATAAAAAAAAATTGTATTACATTTTAGGTTATAATTTTCATACCTTTCTTCTTTATTCAATTCTGACATAATCATATTTCTTGAAGGTTGACTTAAAACATCATAAGAAGATGAGTGTGATGTATAACCAGCACCTCTAACGGCTGTTGCTGGTCTATTCGATAATTCTGATCCACTTCTAGAACTTTCTGGTCTTAAAGCCAATGTGTGTTGGTCTTTTATTTGCTAAATGAACAATACAATTTTATTTTTAATACCTTTAAAATTTAAAATAATGAAATTTTCTATATGTATATTAAATACGCTTTATACATCCGGTTTTATTTACCGGTGTGGTGGCAAATGGCAATGGAAGACCAGTTGGAGCTTTGGCAGACATCTATTAGAAAAACAAATAATTTATAATATTTAAAAATATGTACCAAGATATACTAAGATAATTGAATGTTGGGTATTTTAAGGATATTAATTATAATTAGGTAGGTATATAAAATTATGCTTACTGATGTCCTTCTGCTGTAAGATGATCTTAATGCTTGTCTAAGAATTTCCTCTGGGTCCTCTTTCACTCCATCTAAATGATAATCAAATTGAGAGTACATATCACTGTCATAAGTATTAAACTTATTTTTTAGATGTGCCGAATCCATTTTAAATAACAAGTTATGTAATTATAATTATAAAAATACACTGACATGTATCTGGTTTGATTTTATATTTGTGTTTAGTAATATATCTCCATAGTAACGATACAACTTATTATTAAATAAACACTTTATTTTGAAATAAACATTTTCTTAAAAATTTAATAATCATCTACTTAAGAAATCACGATTTCTTTTTGTATTCAAATTAAATAAATGTTAAATAATTACCTACCTAGTTTAATTTGTACAAAATTCAGACTAGGATTAAATACTTATACAGTTATACTACATATAGTCTATAGGTAGGAGGTATACCTAATGTCCTAATCTATATATGTTCCTAAGTATAACTGTATAAAATATAACTAAATATCTTTACTAGTACCCAGTTATTGTTTTAGGCCTAACTAAGTAACTACTGCCTTAGAAATTATTAGGTATAGTCCGATAGTCGTATAGGTAACTATTAGTCATAATTATATAAATCAAATTATAATGAAAGCCAAACTGATAAATTTTATTTTTCGTTTTACAATTTATTTTGTCTAATGCCTAAAACAATGCTTTATGAATTTTTCTATAATAATTAGGGCTAGGATTTTAATGACCTCATAAAATGCTGATAAAAAAAATTATATTAATAAATGAATAAATAATAATTTATATTGTTATACAAATATATGTTATAAAAAAAAAAAAATAAATTCTTCTCGTTTAATTGCCAGCATGAAATGTTCTGAAATTAATATAGTAAAATAATGACGTAAAATCAAATTATTATAGATGCTTAATATTTTTATACAACACGTTATATAACAATTAATAACACTGTCAAAAGTTGTTTTCTTATCGGTTATCGCTTAGTAATA
The DNA here is from genome assembly GCA_021307375.1 of Tetraneura akinire. NCBI lineage: Eukaryota > Metazoa > Arthropoda > Insecta > Hemiptera > Aphididae > Tetraneura > Tetraneura akinire. Next base: position 5,280,854 of record JAIUCT010000010.1, read on the forward strand.
GTAATTGTCCAACTCCAACGAGTGTATATTATATTATACAAACAATTGGTATTTTGAAATATTAACTAAGTATTTTTAGAAGAAATGTTCACGATTTTATATTAATATGTTATATCTTTGATTATACAATAATTTAAAACGACCATTTAAAAAAATTATTTTTGGAACGTATAAATTAAGTAGGTACTCAAATTTAATAATAACATGAAAAATTACTTAAAAAGTTAAAAAATGACCTATAAATGCCATTGAATCTTAAATAGTCAGAAAAATGCAAGAAAATGCAAAATAAAATTTACATATTTGAATATTTGTTGATGATACAATCAAATTTTGTACTTAGAAAGCTATATCCTGTAGATCATGAAAAAAATACAAAATCCTATACTATCCTAGCCCTAATAATAATTATATTTGATGTATCTACCAGTGTTTATATTTTATATGTGATATTGTTATATTTTAATAAGTTAAAATTAAATAAGAATGTTCAGAATAAATAAATTTATAGAGATCTTAAAACTTTTAACAATTAGGTTACTTTGTAACTTATTATAGCAATAACTATTCTAGTTTCACGCGTTGTAATTTTAAAATACTATTCTGCACCAGATTTTCGAGTTTAAATAAGCATAAAATCAATTAGTATCGACGTATGCAAGTCGGTACTGAAAGAAGAGAAATATGTATCCAAACAAATACACGGCATTTATTATATTTGGTATATCGGTAGTCGGTACTCAAATTCATTGTTTGATACAATAATAAGATATTAGTTATTTCGTTTATGTCCTTTCCAGTGATACGGCATAAAAAAACTTTTCCATTTTTACTCTAGTGCGTTGTACCTTGTGCGTATACCTTTAAAATAATTTATATTACGCAGGTATACGATTTGATATATTTTAAATTATTTAAATTTAAATATAATATCTAGACTCTAGAGGTAATTAATAATTATTATATTCCATGTATGAGTTGTATATAGTAATAAAATATATACCAATTTATTAGATTTTGTTAACTTTACTTGGAAATACGTATATTATAAACTAATAACAATCGATAAATTTTTTTATTTAAAAAAAAAAAAAATTCTACATTTTGTATGTTTATTTTGAAGGGGAAGGGCCTTAACTTTTTATATGATCTATGACAAATTTTTTGGCGTATACTCAAAACTTTTTCTACGACTACGCCACTGGCTCCTTTTCATAGAACATTTTTAATTCTCAATAATATTCTGTATCCAAATTTATTTATTATTTTTTATTGTAAAATCGAAGGGCCACTCATAATTTATTGCATGCCTCCGCAGAGGCACAGACGCTATAATGTGATATTATTAATAATTAATAGTAACTTTGACGTTTAGTTGGACGACGTCGTCGCCGTTACCGCAGACCGGAACCCAGTCCGCCAGTCCGCATTGTATTTCCTACCCGCGGAAAGCTCGGGGATATGTACTATGTACGCGCGCGCGCGATATGCACGTATTATTGATTGCGAGATATAATATTTGCCGCGTTGTTGTTATCCGGCGCAAGATGAGAGGCCGCTACACTGTGTGTGTAAAGTTTGAAAACAACATTTCATTCGCGTGCGATCGTGTAAAACGGTTATTGCACGCGAAATTGATTAAGTTTTATCGTAGTGGGTAGTTGAAAAAATAAATAAATTAAATTAAAAAAAAAAAACAAAAAAACAAATATCAAAAAAAAAGAAAAAAAACATCGTCGAAGTAATGAATAGTTGCTGCGAGTGTTCGGAACCGTTCAAATACGTCAGAAGAAAATCGAACGTTATCAATTGCTATTGCTTTGAACAGGTAAAATCACGACGACGTATTAGGTAGTAGGTTATATAGAATATGCAATACTTTTCAATTTTCATCCATTTTCTCGTATTCCGTGTATTCCAATTTTTAATCGTCAAACCAACAATTTTATTTTATTTTAATTTAATTGTTAAAATATATTAGATAGAATTTTTCTTCTTATATGGTTATATTAATACATTATTTTAATATTGTAATTATCGAGTTTTTGTATAATAACATTTAATATATTAATGCGTTACGCCAATATACGGTGTAATTGTATTTATTATTTATAATCTAATTATTTTATATAAGATATAACAATTAAATTTAAAATTAAATTATACGTTTCGATTTAGATTTCAGATGCTCCACTATTGAGAATAAATTCGTATAGGTAACGTTCGCTTATTTACAATAATTTTATTTCTCTATTTTAACGGTACAAATAATTTTTCTTAGTTAAAACACGTCCTACAGGGTGTAAATACTAAATAATGCCAGCCGGAAAAGTGGAATTCAATGTTGTTTACAAGACGAGTAAGTTAATGATAATATCTTAATTAATGTCTATTGCCCTATTGGCCTATAGTTAATAATAATATTATGTAAATATTTAAATAGGTTTATAATTATTGTTTGCGTAAATTATAATATTTAGTAAATGATGACTATATTATAATATGTTGGCATAGTTTTGTCGTTGTTAATTTTAATAATATTTATCATTGCATTTAAATTTTAATCAAAATTCAACACTATCCCTTCTACACCTGTATAGCTGTATCCCTTCCCTTGCTTTTTAATATTTAATATAAATTTAGATATGTTTAATAAGTATATTATTTTCATATGAGTATAAAGTTGAATAAATATTACCATATAATATATAGTTTACCTATAATATAGATTGTATAAATCTATAACTTACTGATCATTTAATTTACGATCAATTTTTTTATAAGATATATAAATATAATATGAACATTTTTAATTTCTAATTAAGTTTATTTTAAAAATTAAATTTAGATAATATTGCATAGGGTTTAATAATATGGATGGTAATCTATATATATACATAATATAATGTTATTATAATTGATATATATCTATTATCTATATTGAAATTTTTTAAAAATAATTTTGTTTTTTTATTATTATTATTATATAGGTGAAGATGCTCTTTATCAAAGTTCTGAACTCAATAATCACGGTCCCACCGTTAAAGGATGGAGGTCTTCAAAAAATTGCGAATATCCGCAACAATTGGTTCTCAAACTTCACGAAACCATTGTGATACATCAAATCCAAATACTCGCTCATCAATATTTAATTCGTAAGTATAAAATAGTAAATGTAATTTAATTAATATGTAATAAAATTTGTTTTTAAATTTATTATAAATATAATATCTAAATTAATTATTTAATTATTTAACCTAATGATTTATTCTTGAAAAAATTATTTTTTATAATTATTTATTTTATTAAATGTTATTATAATAACTAGGTTTTAATTAAAAGTTTTTGGGTTTTACTGGGTATTTCGAGACATTGTTTGTTATTAAAAATTTTGTATACTAAAATATTAGATACTATATACTATGTAGTATATAGGTATTAGGTAGTACCTACCTATTATTATAAACTTACAGTTAGTTATACCTAGGATACCTATATAGATACCTATATGTATAGTGCGATACGCCGATACATATACTCGTCTTCAATTATTTTATAACATGTATTAATATATTGTTGTTATTCATTAAAGCTAATAAAATTGAAATATGGATTGGACCAGAAGAATATATTATGGAAACGGAAAAATTAATAACGGCAAATTATGAATATTTGGGTTATGTTACGCTTAATGATAACGATGGTGGTTTAGTGAAGAGCAGAGAACTTAAAACTATAACATTGCCATTAGCTAGTGCAACTAGTTATGTTAAGTTAATTTTGTATGAAAATCATATGAATAATTTAAACCGTTTTAACCAGGTATGTTTTTCTTCATATTATATAGGTATAAAATAATATAAATATTTAATTCCAATATAATTTTTAAGATAAGCTTGATTGGAATTCAAGTTACCGGTGAAAAACAACACATAGATCAAGGAGATGTATGTCATCACAGTTCGATATGTGATGATTTGGCCTTTGAGATGTATGTAGATAAACAAATCGCAGAGATTATTCGAATATTAGAAGAGAAAAAAATTACAGCCGTTCGAGGTATCTTATACCTAATAACTAATAAGTAATATTTTAGAAAATGTATTAATATTAATTGGATTAAAAATATTGTTTGCACAGATGAACGATTTGAGTATGCGAGGAAATTAAAAGGAGCTATGACAGAGTTAAGGTTGGCTGGAGAAAAACTGGGAAAATTAGAATTGTCGAAAACTCAAGCAATACAAAGTGAAGATTACGGTAAAGCGAATAAGAAAAAATCACAAATGGAAGAGTATAGAGCTCAAGTATTGGCGGAAAATCGGGTAGACGATCTTATTGAAAAAAATGGGGTTAGTTAAATTAGCTTTTTGGAAAATGTTTTTAACAGGTAATATTATACTCGTATTAATATATTGCAATATATAATATTAAAAGCCTTTAGAAGTCAATGACGAAGAACCTGAAGATCTTTTAGTTGATAAAACTCCTGCTGGGTCTGTAGACGAACCACTTAAATTTACGTCCCCTTTATCTCCAATCATTTCACCCAAAGAAGTTCCAGTAAAGTCGTATCATCAAGAAAAAATCGAAACTAATGCACCCGACGAACCAGATGTTTACCATAGTCCTGTATCACCACTTCATTATCCTGAAAATAATTCTAGGGAAAGGTATGAATGTGTTAGATTACAGTTAAACATTAAATATTTACCTATATAAAATTATAAATATTCGGATTTTCTATGATCAAACGGTGAATCGCAGCAGATTCAAAGTCGATATTTCTTTGTTAAATTTTATTTTTATACATTTACTTTAGTAATTAGATAAATCATAATTTCTGATAAAATTAGTACCTAATTATAAATAGGTGCTCAAAAATAATTTTTTTATTGAAGTCAATTTACAAAGAATAAACTTTCTATCTATTAGTAGAGTATATTTTTATTAAAAAAAAGTTTGTCTACCCCTGTTAAACGTGTTAAAACTTAGAAGTTAGAAGAATAATAAGTACTCGTATAAAATATATTATTTTAAATAGATCACCAAAATTACAACATACAATTGTCACAAAAGCAATTTCATTAAAAAGGCCTAAACCAATCCGTCCAAAATCCAGTAAAAGCAGTTATGAAGCGTATGATGAACAGGCTATTCCAGCTCAAAGATAGTACGTGTCTTTGTCTTCAATAACATATGGTATAATATACCTACTAATGTGAACGATAGATAATTTTAAGTTTTTTTTTCAGCTGTCAAACGCAAAATAATTCAGATTGTTCGTCATCGCCGTCTACTTGCAGCGGCGGTAGCGCGTCAAAGTTGAGCGATAGAGACAAAAAACAGGCGTCTATACCAATTTCCGTATTCGGACTTTCGATGGTAAGTGCATATAATGCAATTTTATTTAAATGTTTGCAGATTGAAGGAACACAATATGCCGATATTTTTATTTCTAGAGTAGTTGTATTAGTTGCCAGTCACACAGCCAGTAGCCACACAGGTAACTGTCGTCTCCGTATGTCTACGGCTTTGTCTAGCCCCGCGCGTCATAGGGGGTAGGGCAATGGGTGTTTTAGACCATATTTTGTATATTTTTAACAACCGAATAAGAATTAAATTGACACTTGGGTAATAATATCACAATTATTACATATATGTACTCATATATGATATATATATATATATATATATATATATATATATATATATTGTCTAATGTCGTTTGCAAGCCGGATTGAACCGGCGAACTGCCGAGAAAATCTCAGTGGACCGCGTAAAATTCGGGCAGATAAACAAAAATATGGACAAAAATATATTTAGTTATAATATGTTAATTTATACAGGTGAAATACTTTTATTCAAAACAATATTCGGACAAAGTGGAAGGATTGAAATTAATGGAAAGTTCGATGAAAAAATTTATGTTTGACGAAGTCGATTCAAAGCATTCGCCCAACAAAATGACCAGAGCTGCCGTCCAATTATTACACCGAACACTCAGAGACAAAGTATTCGCCGTTTACAATCTATCTGCCGAAATCATACGGTTCCTGTTTTCAGAGTTCGTCCCCGGAAGGTAGGTGTACCATTATAGTTATTATAATTATTATAGTTATAGTTATACATAGTTTTTTATTTTCGTGCACTAACTGACAAATAAGCTTATACCTAATCTGTACATTGTATATTTGTACTGATTAAAAAATTTAATGCAGATAATTACGTATATATTTTACACACTATAAACAGAGAGATTAAATTTGTCAAATTACTATTACATAAAAAATGCACTATCATTAAATACTATAAAAGGAAATAAATATATATTATTATCTATAGGTATTATAAATTTGTAATATAATATTTATTTGTTTACAGAGTTTCAACTGGTGAAACTTCCCGAAGCGTGGAAACATTGCTCCCGGAATTGCTGGCAAAAGCCGGAGACACGACACCGCGCATTCACAATATAGCAACGCACACCATACTGAGTGTAGCGGAAGTGCCCGACATAAGGTGAGATAGTCAGATATTTAAGTCATCTATATAAGTACCTATAGGGCTATTGTTTTCATAAGATCGTTATTTACTTACAAAGTTATAACTTATAGTTATAGCTTATAGTTCTAATTTTCTAAACTACCAAATTTTTTTAATTTTTTCGTGTGGAAGTGAAGAACTGGTATGAAGAAAAATATGTATTCTCTTGATAATATAAATAAATAATAATAATTTTTATTTATACATATACGAGTATAACATAATATTATATCATTTCTTCTGCACAGAAAACTGAACATCATTCCAACACATTTGACGCGTTTATTAACCGGTAACATACACCCCAGACTGATACTCAGCCGTTTGGAAATGGTCGAACAATTGATCATCAGCCAAGGCGTGTCTTCCGATAAAAACAGGTTGGTGTTTTGAAAAAAAAAACGTGGTAACAATCACGCCACGAAATCATATCTTACAATTTACACTCGTTATTTTAAAAAGCTATTTTTTTCCCCCATGCATCTAAATTTTCAGCGGAATGACCTGTCGAATTTTATGCGAATTTGGCATGTCGGCCATTCATCATCCAACCGAGGCCGTGCGCAAAGCCGCAGAACGTATTTTAATACACGTCTATAAGGTAAATCCACGGTTGGTGCGGAAACAATTGCCACCCGACGACGAGATCACAAGGAGGAACATTATGTACAGGCAGCTGATGCAAGAGTTCGATCGCATCGATCAAGAAATGGTGGGTGTAGGTATACTATTTACTTTTAGTTAAATATTTATGTCTAATGTTAAAGTTAAAAATATGTAGCTATAGATACTTACTTTTACCTATATAGTTAATTATTGGCTATAATACCAAAAAGAAAGAAAGATCACGGTTAAGATTCGGAAAAGACTCTGAGTAGGAGTGATTTTTCTACCAGCAATAATAATAATTAGATGCCTCAGGGCTAGTTTATAGGATTTTAGGATTAATATACATTTACATATTATTTTCATCAATGAGCTTAAGGAGTAAAATATAAATTTGAATTTGAGTACCTATAACCTAAGGAATTAATGATTAAAATTTCATTTTGCAAATTTAATACCTATAGCAAATAGCAATATTTTAAATTAAATATAGCAAATATCAAATAATAAATGCATGTACTTATATGTTTTAAGTATATTATAAAATTTCTGTCTTTAATAATAAATATTACCTTATTGTAGAGGCCAGTTGAAACAATTGGTCAAACTCAATGTAAGCTAGTTCGATCGACTAGTGAGAATACGTCGACTTACCAGAGTGATAGCATTCGTTGTAATAGTACATTAAAAGTCAAAAACAAATTAAGTTCCAGCACTTCAGCCAGCGTCACTGACGTCTATGAAAATGGACAAAGCATTATCGATTCATTGAAGTTGAAGTAAGTTTGTATTTTGTTTACATAATCAAAATAATAAAATTACACTTTTAACCTATTAGATATTATTATTAATGAATACCTACGTAGGACTAGATCAATGGTGGGTGGTCAAAGAGAGCCATAGCCCCTAGTTGCAATTTAAAGAGGGTCACAATGTATCATCTTATTAAAAAAAAACTGTTTTAGATAAAAGGCCAAATGCCAAAAAGGCTTGACCAAGAGTATAGCCCCTATTAAATGATGGGTGCAATTCAACTCTAAAAATATGTACGAATGTAGGATTCCTACATAATATTTTTCTTCATTTTTAGTCGTTGTACGTTTTGCAAGGAAGAATCTACGTTTTCTGAGGAAGAGTTGAATATACATTATTGGAAATATTGTCCATTGTTAATGCGCTGTGAGCATTGTTCTGAAGTCATAGAGATTGTAGGACTTCGAGATCATCTTATAAGTAGGTATATTTATTTTAATGAAGAATACTGACTAGGATCACTAAAATAAAATATTAATTATTTTAGAAGAATGTGATTTCAAAGGCAAATATAGTACATGTCACGTGTGTTTGGAAGTGGTCGAGAATGAATTTCTTGAGCATCATGTTTTAGGATCAACATGTATAAGTAAATATATTTAAGTACTGTATATATTATTAATTTAGTATAGTAGCTAGTAAGTATCTAATTATAAATACAATTTACAAACAATGAAATTTCTATAGTTAAATGTACATAATCAATAGTCAGTTTAAGAATATTTATATATTTATATATATATATATGTAAATTTATTTATTTTTAGAAAGAAATACTGTCAATAATATCTGTCCATTGTGTTCAGAAGAAATAGGAAATGATCAACAAGATTGGAATAAACATTTAGTCGGCCCATCAGCATGTGAAAATCACCCTCGAAAAAATTATCTTAAAAAATATTAAATTAGAATTAAATCAGTAAAATGCATTTAAAATTTGCATAAAAAGTACACATGGTATATAAAATCAAATGTACGCAAATTACAATGCATATGCAAGATACATAAGTATCTTCTTACAAAAAAAATATTCAATTACTTTATTGCCAAAAGTTACATTATACCTAATCGTCTACACTCCATTTGCCAATATATTTTAAAATTATACAAAATAAATAATTTAGAAAATGACTGATTATTTGTGTATTTAATTTAACTTATTACCAACTATGAAGCTAACATAAACAATTATTTTTGTATTTTAAAATTATAGAAATATGGATATTTTCAATTACTGTTTAAATGTCAGTCTATTACTTTTTAATTTGATGAAATCTTTTAATAAATATAAATTTAATAGGAAATGTTTATATTTGTATTATTACATATTATGGTTATATAAATAAATCATACTCCTATGGGCATCATTAATTACCAATAATTTTTAAAAATATACTGGAAGTTGGTAATGCAAACAAATGTACACTTGAAATTATTGATCCTAAATATAGGAACACATTATATGTTTATTTAATAACATAAACAAGAAATAAATTATATTAAAAAAAAATAAAAACAAATTTAAATATTATAAACATTTTGTTTATTGATTATCTGTTCACTATTATAATTCTGATTAAATAATAAAAAGAAAATTATAGAAATAGTAGATTTTAGCAATGTACTATGGGGAATTATGGGAAAAATATTATTGTCAGTCTTGAAGATGTAATCTTTATTAAGTAGTAATATATAGCCATTGTTATATAAATGTTTATTCGCATTTGATGAGTTCAACGTCAAAAATCAATGTAGCATTTGGTGGAATAACACCAGGATGTCCCAAAGCACCATATGCATAGTCTGGAGAACATGTCAGTTTAGCACGAGAGCCAATACTCATCTGCAAAAATAAAATATTATAAATAATATAATAATTATAACAAATTTAAAAATAAAATGTCATTGGTGGTTGGAATGATTCCAATTTAATAACAAGAATGTACCTACCAAGAGGGTAGAAATATGCAGTAACCTTTATAGATAATTTTTTACTATATTATTATTATTTATTGTTATTCCTATTACTTTTATAACTATTAAGTTAAATTTATTAAATATTCATCTAAATTACATTTGTCATTTTGACTTAGTACATAGAATACTCTTATTTTAAATAAAATACGAGCATATAATTAAATGTGAACTTTTTAAATAAAACTAAAATAAAGAAAAACATAAGCAAAATTTAAAAAAAAAATGAGGCGTTTTTAACATTAATGACATTTTGTGTATTCTAAAATTACATTTTCTTTGTACTTTTTAATTAATTTTTTTTACCTTGGCAACTCCTTCATCCCAGCCTTTAATAACTTCTCCTTTTCCGATCTTGAATTTAAAAGGCTTATTGCGGTCACGGGATGAATCAAATTTCTTGCCATCAGTTAACGTACCTAAAAACATAAATTGTTATGAAATTCATGAAATAAAAATTAACATAAAAAACGATAATATTTTATAAATATAAGTAACTGTTATAATATGCATACCATTTTGGTTTACCTTATCTATAACAAGATCAAAAGTCAATTAAATAAATTAAAATCTAAACAAATAAGTGGGTATAAATTTGTAAAAATGTATATACCATTATACCTAGGGATGCCCAAAACAATTTGAAATTTGATATATCAATTTATCGATATGCTCAAATTATCCATATCGATATCGATTTTTTATCGAATTTGAAATATCGATATATCAGAAAAATATACTTTGGTGTGTAATTGTATTTTAATTACATTAAAATCTCCGTCCCCCCGCAGCACCACCAAATCAAGCACTGTAAACATACGAGTACTTTAATAAAAGTATAAAGTTTTTGTATTAAATTACATCATATATATTAAAATCAAGGACCTTAAAATTTAACTAACTTGAAAACATTTAAATATAATATGTAATATGTGATATTTATAACTGTTTTATAAATTTAAAATTTTAATCAATATATCAAGAATAAATATTGATTTGACCGATATATCAAAAGAAATATATCGATATTTTTAATTGTAATATCGATAATATTTGGGCATCCCTAATTATACCCAATATTATTTTAACTTGCAACAAGTAAATTATTTTCCATTATAAAAAATTATAATGGAAAGCATCAAAATATCATAAAAAATAAAACATAATCTGAATTTTCTCAGTAACATATTGTCAGTTCATGGCCTTTTTATGTTTGATTATAAGAATTTTACAACATTGTGACATGAAGGAACGTAATATCGACTTTCTCTATGACTGTTTATACATAATTTCATATTTGTTTTTATACAATGTTCTACTCATAGACCTTATATTAATAGTATAGAGTCTATGATTCTACTATATTACTGGTAAAAGGAACTTAGGACGCTGATTGTATTGTCAAACACTACCTACTGATGATTAGCATTTTTTCAACACATCATATTAAAATAACATTAAACTCACGTTACCTGTGTAGTGCACGGTGACGGTTTGGCCCTTTTTCGGGAAAGTGGCACCTGTAAAATATGAAATTTATTATTATTATTATTATTATAATATATTATTCACTACGTCTAAACAGCGCACGGTCGCTATGGACCGGAATTGATTAGCGTTAACCTCTATAATTTTACATACAATATTACTATATTAGCGTGACCGAAAATTTTAACAATAACTTACCGTCTCCTTCGGCCAGGAATGTAACATCGACACCCATTGTTTATTTAAATTGAGAATTTAACGGTGAGTAAAAAATATTAAAACGTAATGGTAACACGTACAATGTACAAAAACGAGCTACGGTAGTGTGAAATTGAAACAAAACGAAACGTCAATTAGCGATTACTCAGTGAATAAAGCGGTCGGCGCACGGCCGCACGGGATAGTGTAAAATGTAAATGAGCGTCGAACGCAATGATACCACCACACGACAACGAATGGTTATATTCCCATGATCCGAGTACACTGTCGTTTAGAGTCGTCCTCGTAGTCTTGTCTCTTGTCTATTATTTAATATTTACTATTTATTTTTTAGTTTTTTACTATTTACTATTTAGTATTTCGTATTTAGTTATTTACTGTTACTCCTTAATCCTTAGTTCCTTTCTCGTAAGCGTAACTCGTATAATAAATTATAATAGTGCAGTGGGCCAGTGGCCGAGCTTGGATTTGGGTGCTCATGGGTCATGGCCGACGGAAGGCACAGGCAACACAGAAGCGGCTATGCTTAAGGCAGTAGGGTGGCATTTTCGCCTGAACGTAGGAAATATATCGGAAATTTTAGTTTAGGAAGTTTAGTCAGATAATATATTGATTAAAATTTTTACATTTTTATTAAAAGTATAAAACGCATAGAAAATACATAAATGATTAAATATATAAACATTGAACACCCGATCAAATTTTCAAGTCGAGTTCAATATAAATGTCCATAAAATCCCCAAAATGAGTCACCTATGTAATATCTGACATAACTTCGCTCAAAATCGCTTTTTCGAATCCAATACCTAATTTAAGTTTAATTTAATTCATATTGTACAACACTATCCTCTTTCTGCCTATATCCCTTCCACGGCATTTCAGCACTTCTTTTTATACATTAAAAAATCCCGAGTTTTTGCGAGTCCCAGAACAAGCTTTGACTTAATAATATGTTATGATAGCTTCGCTCAAAATCTGATAATGTAAGTAGGTATATTATAAACAAAACATATCATTTCACCTGTATTCTGTATATGGACATAATCATCGCAACATCACAAATACGTAAAAATACGTAGAAAATAAAAAAGCAATGCATTCAAATTTTAAACAAATAATATCGTTGAAAAATTAAATAAAGAATTGAAGAAAATCTCCGTGATTTATCGCTTATCCCCGTTTACCAATATTTATCAAGTCAAATGTCAATTACACAACCAATCCATCTACATTCATTTTATATTAGAAATCCGTACCTTGTATAGGTATTTTCAATATTTTTTTTCGTATTGTATTAATATTAAAATCAAAATAACAGTACTAAATATTATATTATCGTATTAATAAAAGGCAGGATGTCATTTACTAAAAAATAAAATAAGATTATAATTTATATTTCATTTCATTTTGTCAACAAAATAATACTGAAAATTTACATTAGGTACCTAATAACAATAAAGAATCATGAATTATCATATTGTCGGAAAATAATAATTGGAATAATAAGAATTAATGTCTAAATGAAATAATTCTAGGAATAATTGAAAAAAAAATATAGTAATAATTTTCAATCAAATATGTATTTATTTATTTTTAACATTTATTACATATTTATTTATTTCGGTATATAAATCAACAACATTGTAGTAAGTGGATATATTGAAAATTGAATAATTCTAAATTTACAAACAAGTGTGAATCCACCTTGACGGTTATACGGTTCAATCTTATCAAATAAATATACAAGTAGCCCATATTAATATATATAACATTAGGATTAGCATTATAATATATATTGTATATTATTGTATATTGTTGTAGGTATATTATTGTATATTATTGTACATTATTGTATATTATGCAATATAATATAGGTAAATTAATAAAAAAATATATATTATGTTTTATTTCCATTTGAGTATGGGCTAATGAAAGAATGATTCTCATAATTTCGTTCAACGACGTTTTAATATTTTTTCAAAAATGTTCTTTTAACAGGGCCTGCCCGAGTTTTTACACCTTATAATAAAGTATATTCATTAGCGCGAGGACTTCAAATTTTCGAGGGACCTAGGACAAATGTCCAAGTTGACCTACCCTAGGGACGTTCCTGTAAACAACTATATATATAGGTACCTACATAAAAAATAAATAAAAAAATAGTAGGTAAATGTAATATTCACAATAATTTGGAACTGAATTAAGTAATATGTATTTGGGCTTCAATAAAATTTATCAAACTTTTTTTATCAATTTTATTTAACATTATTGTAAAATGTTGATAAATAATAAGAAGGATCAATATGAAATATTTTAGATTTTCGACTATTTTAAAAATATCAACTTTAAACTGTTGTAAAAGAAAATTGAGTCTGTTGATTTTTCTAATATTTTGGTAGCACATCAAGCAATATAATATAAGGTTGATCTAATAAAATTTTCAGATTTTAAAACGGATAGTATATCCATTTCTTATAATTTAAAATTGAATATTAAAAAATATTGTAATTTCGACAAATTTCGAATAGGACTGAATACACAAAAAAAAAAAAATGTATCTCTATTATTACCATTTGTCAATTTTATAGATGCACTATTATATAGTTCCTTGCAAATACAAATTTCGTATCTAGATCATATAGAATTTTTTGAAGTACATAATTTATCAATTTATGCCAATACATTGATTTTATAATCATAATTATAAAATAAAGGACAATATCATAAAATATATAAATGCATATAATGATGGAAACAATATACTTTTATATTATGTTTTTTTTACTATGTTTATATTACCTGTATATAAGATTAAAATATTACAAAAATGTAATATAATGTGTAATTTATATTGATATTATATAATATTTAAATTATTTATTGTTGTTGCAGCCTATAATTATAATATATATATATAGGTACATAGGATTTATAAATAGTTACATTGTTATAGAATATTATTACGATAACAAAATTATACCTACATTGTTATGGTAAATTATATGTTATATTATTATCCGTTAAATTATGTTTAAAATGTACCTATATTAATGGCGGTTAGCGAAGAATAGTCTGCAACTATAGGAAATAATTATGATATTAAAATCATTAAATGGCTTATAAAATAATTGTAAATTTATTATAATTATGACCTTCAATTTTTATATCTTAAGCACAATATTATATGCATATAGTATATTATATGTATAATCTTCACATCTTGTACCTGGGTAAATGTAAAACATATAATGTGATAATTATTTTCTATATAAAACTCCGAGTGAATGTTTTGTGTTCATTTGTTGTTCGATCGTAAGTCAGTTTAGTTTAGATACCTCGTGCTTCATATTGTTTTTACATTCGTCTTTTCCTTTCATTATTTCAAGAACAAATATGTGGTATTTCACGTTATATTTAGTAAGAATTAATTTAATTAAATTTTTTATCTATATATATATTTTTTTTATAAAAAAAAATCGTTTTAATTCTTTATAATTAGCTATATGGGGTATTCACTATGTGTTCATGCGAGTATGACGTTGAACTCTCTATGGAAAATGAAGGAATTGTACCAGACATCATTCCTGTTGCTCCGAGGAATATATTACACGTAAAAAAATAATAATATAAAAATATATTTAACATTTAAAATAAAATAAATCGCTACACGTATATAATACGTATAAAGGTGAATTATTCGACTGGCGTGAATGCGGAACTAGGTAATGAGCTTACACCTATTCAGGTAAAAAATCAACCGTTCGTTAGTTGGGATAACGATCCTAATTCATTTTATACATTGTGTTTCATCGGTAAGGACAAGAAAAATAAATATGTGTTAATTATTTCGATTTTATTATTTATTATTGTTATTTCATTATTTGTTACTAAGATTGCGATGTACCGAGTCGTAGTGAACCTACAATAAGTGAAATAAAACATTGGTTGGTAGTAAATATACCGGGTGGAAATATGAACATGGGAGAAACACTAACCGATTATATAGGCTCTTGTCCATCACAGACATCGGGTATTATTTAATACAATGCATATAACTTATGTCAGAAGGAAAAATCACAAATTAATAATATTTTCTTAGGTCTTCATCGGTATGTCTTTTTGATGTATAAACAACCATCGGAATTACCATTTTATGATGAAAATTATTTTATAAGCAATAGGTAATATAATACAAATAATATAATATTGTTTATGGGTAATATATAATTTATTAATTATTATTATACAATCTATTGAATACTGCAAGTAAAATAGGTATATTTATTTCACATTCTCCGGTATTTGTTTGGTATATACCTACTTAATATAATATAAAATATAATTATAATAAATTAATAAATAAAACAAGAAACATATGAAAAATTATAATATTAATAAATTGGTACATAAATACTTATATAATTAATATATTATATATCCTTGTATTTATTATATTATTATGATGATACCTATATACACGAAATTTTTATTTTTAGTACTTTTGATGAACGTGCAAATTTTTCAATTTTTGATTTTGCGTTGAAGTACAAATTAGAAAGGCCTATATTTGGTAATTTTTTCTTGGCCCAGTACGACGATTATGTTCCAATTTTACAAAAACAACTTGGATTTGAGGTTAATTTATTTATCACATCACTTTTTAATGTTCTACTTATATTTTATTTAATACGTACTCGTTATTTGTTTATAAAACAAATTTACAACATAATATAATTGATTAGGTAAAGGTAATAATAAATTATTACCAGAATAATAGTTAAAACTCAGAATATATTAAATATTAATAATAATAATAATAAATAAAAATATAATAGGAGTACCTAAATGGGTAATTTTATAATGGTTATGAGAAATTAATATGGTGTTAGGCTTAGTAAGAAGTAATACGATTATAAGGATTGTAGGAAATTTTATTTAAACGAAGGTGCAACCATTGATCAATAAATAATGTGCTGACCAAGTTTAAGATTGGACAGTAGCGCAACTAGAATTTTGATATTGGGGTACATAAAATTACAAAATGTGTGACTGTACACTTGTACTTCAATTTACTCATAGATTATATTATATAATTATATTTAATATACGTAGTACTTTGAAATTTGAAAATGTTTGTATGTCTACTTGTATGTACAATTGAGTATGCAAACCTATATAATAAAAAACAATTGTTATTAAATTGAAGAAATAAATTCGATTCATGGGGGGGGGGGGTCCAGACTGGTCCCCATGGTTGCGCCACTGGGATTGATAAACATAAGCATAAAATATGTTATATGTATAATGTATTTTGTATTTATAAGAACATATTTTAAGAATATTTTAAAAAGGTACTTCATAATACTATATGAGTATTAACTTTTAATAATTTTATATTTTTATCTGTACATAAACATATTGGTTATTATTTTATTAATAATAACTTATTATGATTTAAAATTATCGTATTTTAAAATTTTTTATACGTTCGTTGTACCACAAATTAAATGCAATTTCATTTAATCTGCGGTTGTAACCTGTACATAACAAACTATTGCAGGCATAAATGCATAATTATAATATTTTCAAGTTACCAGGAGTCATGTTATAGATAATAATGTTGTTATGGTATGACACTATCGAATAGGCCTATATGGTACATCGTACGACTTGTCAACAATTACGAATAATATAGGGTATAACTAATTTCAAAAAAATAAATTTAGAGTATTTATAGGCATGATCTAAGATATATCTTAGTATATCATAGTTCATGTTTATAGGTAGAGACGTAGAGTCAAATATTTTTAAAAACGATAGCAAACGAAGGGCTATTGTTGTGGAAGGAATATAGAAGTAAAGAGGTTAGTGTTGAATTTTGATTAACATTTGATTGCAATGATAAATCATTACAAACAATCTGAGTGAAGTACCTACTGTCAGATTTTGATATTTAGATGACTAATTTAGGGTACCTATATATTATTCGTAAAGACTGATAAATGTAAAAATTTTATTTAATTCATATATTATCTGATGAACTTCGCTCAAAATCGTATTTTAGAATGTAACGATTTATCATTGCATTCAAATGTTAATCAATATTGAACATTATCCTCTGTAAATCTGTTACCCTTCCACAGCAGTATCTTCCATCTTCTCTTTATTTTTTAAATATTTATAATTTTGTATACGGATTACGTGGTTCTTTTTTATTTTTGTTATGGTTTTTTATATGGTCTTTATTTAAATTTAGGTATCTATAGAACCGTTTGAATGGATTACCAATATAAGCAATTTAAAAAAAAAATATTAAATTAGATTCAGAAGTATATTAATCATTTGGCTAGAAAACCATGAAATTAGAATTTATTTAAAAAATGAAAATTTAGAACTACATCACTGTAACATTCTTTGCTTTGCTTAAAATCTACAAAGTATCAGTGAGACAGTGAATAATATGAATTTAACACATTTTTGTAATTTTAATAAATTAGATTAAATGTTTATATAAAGTATAAAATAATATGTCATAAATTAAAAAATTTAATCAATAATTTGAATAATCGATTTAATGATTTAATGCTATATTATATTAATATTCTATTTTATCATTATTATGCCTATTGCCTATTCCAAATGTAAATAACAAAAATAGTAGTAAATGTTTGATACATTTTGATAGTATGTATTCAAATAAGTAATAGTCAATAAGTAAAGCATTAAAGTGTATAGTTAAAGAATATATTATTTTATTTTATTGAATTTCTATAATATTATTTAAGTAGATTTTAAAATTTCCCGCTTTTATATATAATTCATTCGTAAAGTATTTTAGGTTAACATTAATATACCATGCTATATATCACGAGCGTCTAGAGACAGCACATTGGGAGCAACATTGTTACCAACTGTACAAGTAGTATGTAGTTTTGTTCTAAAATTATCATATAATATAATTTACTCATTTACATATCATTATGAATAAATGATGTTAATTCAATTTTTACCTATTTTATATGACCCAGTTATTTTTAATGCTCGTTTTCCTGTACTTTTACTTACAAATCTTCCTGAACGATGACAATAAAACGTTTTAGATCCTACACTTTTATTGTTATTCCATCTAATTCCTCTATGTTGGACATAACGTGTAGAGGAATTAACTTCCTCATTATCTTTCCAATTATCAAATTCTAAAATAAATTTTCAGAATAAAAAAAAATAAGGAAAATGTATTCCTTACCTTGCATTGAATGAAAATTAATATTAATTATTTCTAATTCAGAATTGTTATTTCCTTGAAGTTTATCTTGGTGAATATTTTTTATATGTCTAATCAAATTATATTTTTTATTAAGTTTTAAACAGTGCCTAAAATAGTGTGCTCTAGAGCACAAAGTGTGCAGTACGAAATGTGAAGTGTGCAGTACGAATTTCTAAAGTGTGCAGTGCTCATAATACATGAGACATGCGTTTTTAAAATAGATTTGGACGTTATCAAACATATTATTCAGTGTTGTGCATTATCTAGATAAAATAATTTATCTATTATCTTATCTAGGTAAATGTATTTTAATTTAACTACTTTTTATCTTAGATTAAAATTTTATTTAACTAGACAAAAATATCTAGATAAATTATTTTAAGAATATAAAGTATAGGTACCGACATGGCGACATGCAATACAATTATTACTTTATTATTTATTAATTGTGCATGGTAAAAACCATAATATCTAAAAATATTATGTACAATATAATATTCAATATTGTATGTTCTCAGAATAAAATAATTTAATATATTTTAAAATATTGTCTCTACATCTATTTACAAATGTCTTTATTTAATAATAATAGTGTAATACTGTGATTCGTTTTTATACCTATCACTATCACCTATATGGCTATGATAAATTAATAATAAAGAAAACAATTTCCTTATTTATAAAACACGTTTATTTTATATACGGGTAAGAAGTAGGTACAGTGTTTATACCACATTATGAGTACATTATAATATTGTATTATTATTTATTAATATGACCATTAATTATAAATTTTTATAATTAATGATATTACGAAGGTAATTATTTTGATTGCGTTGACAATACGGGGCACTTTATAGCCACATGGAAAAATTCAAATTTGTAAATAAATAATAAATATAGAGTTGAATGAAATAAAATAAAATTTATAAACTATAATCATTGGGATATCCACTGACGAGTGACGAGGCGACGATCACATTAACGTCATTAACGGTCGTGACTTTGTGAGTCATTACTAGTGACATTTACTTAATTTACTCCTGTACTTTTATTATATAGTTTAGTCTGTACTGTATATTCTATATGGATTTAATAATAGGTGGCAGTAATAAAATATTAAAAATTATCTATGATTTTATCTAGATAAAAATGGACTTATCTTTATCTAAAAATAGATAATTAAAATTTTAATCAGTTTCATATTTAGCTAGATAATTTTTAGTTGATTCATCTTATATTTATCTTATATAATAAACATAATTAGAAAATAAATTACCAATATTTGTATTTTGTACTTATTATTTGTTCAGTGAGGGATTTTGATTGTATTTATATTATGCTTACATGTAAATTACATACACAGTAACTGTTTTGTTACTATTTTACTAAATAGTAAAAACTATGTAAATTGTAGTAAAAATATGGAGGTATCTGTTATGTATCTATGACTGTTAAATATTTTTGTAAGTATTTTACATTTTTGATATAATAAATAATTTACTTTTAATTTTGTTGTTGGGGGGGGGGGGTAGCGCGGAGCCCCCTACAAGCCACCCTATTGCTTTTTATTTTTGTGTGCAGTACGAAAAGTTTATTATTTTAGGCACTGGTTTTAAATTGCAATATCCACATTCAAAAGACATTTTTTTTTAAAATACAACATTAATATAAATAAATGTAAAAAAATATATTTTTTAAAACTTATTTACAAACGTGCTCAAGTTCTATGACTATTTTATACTTTATAATCTTTACATATTTAATATTTGTTACATTTATTACTTTATTTTGTTACTTTATAATACCACAGAATACATATAAATAAATTTATAATTTATATTTATTTTATAATCACAAAATCACAAATTATTATCCTTATCTGTTACACTCCAAAATGTAATTAATTTGTACAGTTGGTAACAATGATGCTCCCAATGTGCTGTCCACGATGTAGAGAAGATAAGGTGATAACACTCCCATTATAAAATGAAAAAATAGCGTTCTCTTTTTGACCACATTTTAAATAGTTGAACATAAATCCGTTAGGCACCGCCACATGACCAAAAGGCCTATTTTTCAAAATTCAACTCAATCATCCCATATTCAAATATATTCAAATTTTAATTTTTAATTAGATATGAATTATGATAGGTACCTATAAATTTTATTACTTATTTATTTACTTCAAATTCTTAATATTATACATTTTATTACTTTAAATATATATAACTAGGTAGGTAATTAACATAATTTTGATTGTTTTAATAAATTCTTTTGTTTTTTGTTATTATCTCTTTTTGCATTTGCTTCATTACATGCAAAATGCATTCTACATTTTAAATAAAAAATTATTATCGTCCGTGTTATTTCTCGTGAATGTTCTTCACATCCTAGTGTTTATATATTAGCTTCAGTCACAAGATAATTCATTCTACTGAACAGTAAGTCTTTATGAAGATGTTCATTTGCTAGTTTTATACAAATAGCATCTTCAAGCTATTAAAAACAAAAAAATAAAAAAGTTGAGAATTGATCATATTAACATTTTATAGGTAAATAGAGTGCCCCAGTTCTCATTTTAGATGTTATGTACAAAGTCTGGATTTGTACGATTCTTGTACATTTTATGAAGTGATTATGTTGGACAAAGGTAAGTTACAAAACTAATACAGTGAGGTTCATCTCTAAATAATTGTTTTTAATTATTTAATTATCTTTCATTACTTTTTTAACTTTGATTATGGTTATCCAATGTTATTATTTTTATGTATCTATTTATATATATACACCTATTTTATATTTGTTCTTTTAAATTTTTACAATTGTTCTATAATTTGCTATGTAGTTAACAAAGTAATGAGATTATACCTATTATATTTTATATCATAATTAATATTTAGTTACCTGATAAATTATTTTATACAATTCATCTGATGGAATTAATAGGTATCCATAACTTTTAATATTTATAAGTTTATGTCTATCATCTTTATTTTCTTTTTCAGGTGAACATAATGCAGAAAAACATACATTAATTTTATATTATATTATACCTTTGGAACTCGAAATAATGTAATTTTTTTTTTCATTTTTTTCACTTGCATATCCGGATTTACAATTTGGAACAAAACATTTGTTTGGCATTTAAAATAATTAATTTCACCAGAAAATAGCTAACAATGTAATACCAATTTTTTAACCATAAATTGATATTAATAAATGAATGACAGTAAAATATACTAAAATAGTATCTTAATTTATTTTATTTTATTTTTTATTTATATAATCATTTATTTTTACAAGATGTAAACAACAGATACAATTTTATGATTATCAATCTCTCTTAAGCTAAACTTGTGTTAGAGATTGAGAGTATAACAAATTATACATAAGAAATTAATATTTATGCAATAAAAAACAAAAGATTAATAAGAAGAGAAGAAGAAAAAATGAAAAAAAAAAAAATATAAATAATTGTTTCTTCAATTTACATATTCTTAAAAACATAAATTTAAATAAATAAACAAATAAAATAATAAAATGCACAATACATAAATTTTAAACTAAATCTAAGAATAACCATTTATATACAATATTTTTAATATCATTTTGATTTAAGTAAATTTTTTTCTTAAATTATAATAATAAAACAAATAAATTAAAATATATTTCATGTATTATATAAAAATGTTTACAAGTATAAATAAATAATAATATTGTATAAATATAAGTATAAATAAATAATAATATTGCATAAATATAGCCATACATAATAAAAATAGGCCTTCAAGGATGGTGGCTCTACCTGGTGGTATTCGTACATAATTATAAATGTGCGGTCATTGCAAGCGCGTATATTTTCTAGAGTGTGATCACCTTATCTTCTCTACATCGTGGTGCTGTCTCTAGACGCTCGTGCTATATATCAGGGGTGTCCAACCTTTCGTGATGACTGGGCCACATCATATGGCTAGAAATTGTTGTGGGCCACATAATTTTAATAATTATACATACAAATTTAATGATTAAATTATATTCTGTAATACAACAATACATTATTTTTTATATAATTTTACAATAGCGAATAATAAGCAGAAATATTAATATTTAATTATAATTACATGAAAAAATATATTTATGAATAATAAAAATAATAAAATTAATAAAATAATTAATTAATTGATGGTTTTTAAATTGAAGTGAGGGCCGCATCAAAATCTACCCCGGGCCACATTCGGCCCGCGTGCTGCGGGTTGGACGCCCCTGCTATATATTATTATTGTTTTTACTCTTATCAATGTTTAATATATAATTATTATAATATTAATATATTACACAACAGCTGATATATATTATTACATATATTATTATATATAATATAAGGCCAAAGATTAGAACACTTATTTTATTGTTTGGCGACCGGCGCCGGTGTTTGGTTAGCAGTGTTTGCTTTGCACCATAGACAGTTATTACTGTGACTGTCTATATTTCTATCCTATAGTCTCTGATGAAATTGCCCAATACGGTTTATTAGTTTGATAAAATTGAATACTAATTATTATTTATTAATTATTAATTAATAATTATTATATTATCTAATCGATAAGTTGACGATTCTTACGAGCCTACATCCTACATGGCATTATTGATAAAGTCGTCCGCCATTAACATCACACGTTTGACGAGGAGTAAAGTAAAACAGTTTATTTTTCCACAGATCGCAGCTTTAAATTATTCTTCCAAAGTCGTTGCAAACATGGAAATTCATAAAGTCGTTCCCGATGTTATTCCCGTTGCGCCTAGTGACAAACTTGAAGTAAAGTATTTTTTATTTTTTCGGTTTTTGTACCTATTCAAGTCTTTTTTTTTTGCGGGGAATTATAATATTATATAATCATATGTGCACTAAATTGTGTAATAACAAACTTCAAACTTGCTGAAAAGTTAACAATTTGTTCGTACATGTTATTTATTTTGCTAGGTTATTATAAGCTATAGCTTTATTAGCTTGCTATGATTTTGTTTAATGTATTGTTATGTTATATTAGCATATAGCGTCTGCATAACGAAAAAGAAAAAAAAAAAATATATATATATATATATATAAATAATGATAAATAAACAAATAGACATGTAAACAGATACATAAATAAATATATAGGTATATATATATATAATATAGACAAATAAACAAACAGACCAAATAAATGTATTGTTAAACAAATATTTCATTAAGTCTTGAGTGTACATTTTACGTTTTTTAATAATATGTTCACATTAATCAGTGGCGGCACCAGAATTTTATTCTAGGGTGGGCTTACTGGTGGTCATGAATCTGGAACTAAATAAATTCAAGGAAATACTGCAATGGTGGGAGTGGTTAATTTGAACTATAAAGATAATAATATAAAGACTATAATATTATACTTGTACACTTATATAAATTAAATTATATATAGGTAAATAATAGTGTACTTATATTATAAACCATTGGGTTGTCGAATCTTATGAGCTTTGATCACAAAGAATCTTTAAAATAAAAATAACTATATATATTAAAAACAAAATACTATGTTATAAATGTTGAAAAAGTCTTTTAACTACCTATATTGGAAACATAATAATATAATAACTCCAATATTTATATTAACATTTTAATATTGATAGATAAATCTATATAATACCTATTACCTATATTTATTTTAAACCAAAATATCCAATCGCCTATTTATTGCCAGTTATGTTCCATTTGATATAATATATAAATGAAATTCCCGATAATTATTTTTGCTATTAATGATTGGCTATTATGACTTTCGCGATTTTTACATGGACCTATATAATATGTTCTCTATATATCAGTGATGGGCAATTGGTGGCCCACATACAAATTTTATCTGGCCTGCATTATTTTTTTTAAATTCAATTACAAGTACAATAAAAATAAAATAATAATATATTAAAATTTATATAATTTTTTTGTGCAATTTAAGAAATAATATACCTAGTAATTAATTAATAATTTATTTAAATTTAATTTTGAATTATTTCTAATGAAAATATAAACTTTTTATAATATTTAAAATTGTAATGTATCAACAAATTTTGTATAAAAAAATATATTATACCTAATATTAAATATATTATATCACAATTATATATAATATTATGTAAAATAAATATTGTAGTATTAATAGTGATTAAACTTAGACCAGACAGTTTAATATCAAGTAAAGAATTTCTGAGAAATTTTTTAACAAAGTTAAAATAATTCAGAAAAAGGTATTTGGTATTCAAATAAAAATGCATCTAACACAAAATACATCTTACTTTTATCATATTATATAACTATAATTTTAATTGTAATGGCTTTAATACTTCACGCCTTGTAAATTATAAAAAATTTAGGTAGGGCTGACCAGTGAAATATTATTGCCCATGCGGTCTCTTCCTTGGTGCCACTTCTGCATTATATTTATTATATAATTATATTTATGCAATTTTAATCTAATAGGTGACTTACCCTAGTGGAGCCATTGTAAATTTGGGTAATGAACTTACACCGACTCAAGTAAAAGATGTTCCATCCGTAGACTGGCCAGTTGAATCAAATGCATTTTACACTCTTTGTATGACAGGTAATTTTTTTTATTTTTAAAATCTTAACATCCATCTTTATTCAAATGTAACAGCCTCATAAATTTTTATGTCATAGTTTAAAATTGATTTACTTAACGTGATTAATTTATTACGCAAAATATATTAAATTGAATAAAAATTATTGTCTCAGATCCTGATGCTCCAAGTCGTGTGCAACATACATATAGAGAATGGCACCATTGGTTAGTTGGAAATATTCCTGGTAAAGATATCAGTAAGGGTGAAATTCTATCAGATTATGTAGGATCTGGACCACCACCTGAGACAGGTATATGTATGAAATAAAAAGTTTTAAAAACAATATATTATATTAATTGTAATATTGATTAATAGGACTTCATCGCTATGTATTCTTAGCGTATAAACAACCATCAAAGTTGACTTTTGATGAACCTCGTTTAACCAACAAGTAAATATGCATGTTAAATAAAATATTTATTTGTTTAAAACTAATAATATTAAAATATTTTTTAGGTCTGCTGATAATCGTGAGAAATTTTCTATTGCTAATTTTGCAAAGAAATACAATTTGGGAAACCCTGTTGCTGGTAATTTGTATCAAGCTCAATATGATGATTATGTGCCATTACTTTATAAGCAACTTGGGGCTTTATAAATATATGCAAATGAAATCAATCATCTCTATAAGCCAAATTTATAATATTTATATTTGAATTACAATTATGTCTTCTTTATGATTAGTTGTATTAAATAACTGATTTAAAATATTTAGAATTTTTTGGGACATGGTAATTTTTTTTATTCATTATATCTACTTATATTAATTTTTATTTAGAATATTATTTTTATTACTAATGCATATTAATTATTTTAAATTTTTATATTGTTCATTTTATAATAATAATATATGATGTAATTAAATTTATTGTAGTAAAATACTAAATATTTATTTTTGAAATATTTATCTTAATTATTGTAGTTTGCCTTTTTTCTTCATAAGATATAATATTTTAACACTAGATTTACACAAGTAGCTAAAATAATAAGGTTAATTAATTCCTTTCTTGTTTTTTTTTTATGAGTGTAAGTTTTAATATACAATATAGCAAAGAATGTTATATATTATCTTGAATGACATCCTTTAAATTAATGATGATACAATTATTGAATCAAATAAAATTGTTTGATGATATTTCTTTTGAATATTGTACTTTTATAATAGGTATATGATAAAATGTATAGTAGATGGGTACCTATTATTATAATATTATATGCTTATCATTTTATCAATATTATTGAACTTTGACATTAACATACAATTATATTTATGGATAATAAATGTAATTATATTAGACAATTTTAATACCTATTGATAATTTTTATCGTGTTAACATTAAATAGAATTTAAAAGTAAAATTCATTCCATTAAAAATTATTAAATTGAATTTATTATAAATTATTGTAGTCCTAAAAAATATGTTTACACACAAATTTAATCAAGTAATTAGTTTTAATAAGTTCGTACCAAGTAAGTGAATATTTCTGTTCATGTTTTCTTTTACTAAATTACTAATTTTTAGAACATTTTTATGCGAGTGATGTAAATGTAAAAAAAACTAGTTTATATGAATTTCATGTGAAAAATGGAGGCAAAATGGTACCGTTTGCCAACTACCTAATGCCAGTAAAATACACTGATAGCATAACATTTTCACATCTTCACACACGTCAATCGTGTTCTTTATTTGATGTATCACATATGTTACAAACAAAAATTTATGGTAAACATAGAGATCAATTTTTGGAACAGATTTGTGTTACAGATGTACAAAGTAAGCAGGCACTTTACAATTATATTAACTTGATAAAATGAATGTAATTAGGCATGCATTGAATTTCAATTTAGACAAACTAAAATTTTTTATATTTTTCTGACTAGGTACCTATTAATATGAAATTTCATTTAAATTAAATCATTTAAATGTAAATGCAAAAATCTTAAAATATAATTTTTTTTATAAAAAAGGAATTTAATTGATACTTAAATATTGTTTTAATTCACTAAAAATATTTATCGATGGTTTTATATAATATTAAAAACCAATTTAACACAAATTATAAATTAATTTAGTTCAATAATGACGAACCTAATGATAAAAAAAATTGTAATACAATTGAAAGCACCTAGGTATTATCTATTCTTATATAACTTCTTTAAATGTTTTTAAAGATTTGAAAAAGAATAAAAGCGCATTAAGTTTGTTCGTGGATGACAAGACTGGAGGAATATTGGATGATTTGATAATAACGAAAACGGATCAAGATTATTTGTATATGGTAACCAATGCCGGTTGCAAGGAACAGGACATGCAAATGTTAATTGAACAATCGGTATAAGGTTCTCAATAATTGTATTGTTAAAGGACCGAAAATTTTGAAGGACATAAAAGCCAAAAGATTTTTTGTTGAAATAAAAAAAAAAAAATATTTTTTTATCGCGTTTATTTTGATTTATTATCTACAAAGATGATATCTTTACTGCAGAAACTCATAATGTGCATTTAACCGTTTTTCTGTACTTAAATAAT
Organism: Tetraneura akinire; assembly: GCA_021307375.1. Taxonomy (NCBI): domain Eukaryota; kingdom Metazoa; phylum Arthropoda; class Insecta; order Hemiptera; family Aphididae; genus Tetraneura; species Tetraneura akinire. The sequence continues at coordinate 5,308,979 of JAIUCT010000010.1, forward strand.
AAATAATAATATATACCTACCTTACTTATAGCTTATTTCGGATGGAAATTCATACTCGTCTTGTATTTCATCGTTATAGTCTATAAAAAGGGTGTACCTAAGTATTGTAATATTTTCTTCTAGGATAGTTTTAAATCGAGCGGTTATGACGTGAATCTAGAATTTCTGGACAGCGACGAACAGTCGTTATTGGCTCTGCAAGGGCCCAGCTCCGCGAGTATTTTACAACCGTTAGTTTCTGTCGATTTATCGAAACTTTATTTTATGGATTCAACGATAGGCACAGTTTGCGGGATACCGAACTGTCGAATAAATCGTTGCGGTTACACCGGCGAAGATGGATTTGAAATATCTGTGCCGTCCAACCGGGCAGAGACGATCGCCGAATCGCTTGTCGACCACGACCGCGTGAAATTGGCCGGATTGGGCGCCAGAGATACACTCAGGTATTTAGATTCCAAAATATCTATTATTGTAGGTCTATATAGGTTTTAATACCTATTAGAGTATTATAAATAAACATTGCATTTTTTGTTTTTAGTCATCATTGTCCAAGGGTATTACCGCGGCAAAATGATTTTCTTTTATGTAGGTTTTCAAATGGTTTAAATCCGTGCCCTATAATATTTCATAATAACGAACGAGTAAATTACATTATGACGGTGGTCATCATTTGTACGAATTGATTTCAGGTTAGAAGCGGGAATGTGTTTGTACGGAGCCGACATAAGCAGCCTAACGACTCCGGTGGAAGCTGCGTTAGTGTGGACAATAAGTAATAAACTAATACTATATTATAATATGTACATTGGATATGGCACGATTTACAGTTCAATTAATATAATCATATACATGTTCAATGTTATGTTTACGTTCGTGCGCCGAAGTCGGTATAATTCAATATTCATAGACCTTATAATATATAAGGAGAAAATTTCATAGACCCAGCACCGGGTAGAAGGAGTTTGTTCCAAATTTGTCGACTATAGACCTTATATATTATAATATATAGGTATACGAGTACGTTGTACGTATAAGGTCTATATGCCTCTATCGTGTATAATTACGAAATCCATGAAAATTATATACCATACCGGTCATATTGCTCGCAATGGTACCGATGAGTACCTGTACGATTAACCTAACCCTGCATGTATATAATAGGTATATTTTTAAGTTAGATTTGTTTTGGCTGCAGGTCGTAAGAGGAGAGACGAACGGTCGTTTCCCGGGGCGTCAGTGATATTGAAGCAACTCGGTGAAGGTGTTCTACGGAAAAGAGTAGGGCTCGTTCAAAAAGCGCAAGGTGGTGCACCGGCCAGGGGAGGCGCTGTTTTATACGACGAAGGCGGTGAACAGATCGGAACAGTGACCAGCGGATGTCCATCTCCGACGTTGTCGCAGAACATAGCCATGGGTTACGTGGACACTAGGTTCGCCAAAACCGGGGCGGAAATTAAAGTGGTAGTTCGAGGACAACGAATCCCTATGGTCGTCACAAAAATGCCGTTCGTGAAGGCGAACAATTATTCCAAGCCCAAAATATAACAATGCGAATATTGGTGTTTGTTTTAATAATTATAAAATATTTTAATGTTTTATATAAAAATTATTTATTTATTATTATTTTTTTTTTTTTTTGTACACTACTAATAATATATAATTATAATCAATATTAAATATTGATAATCGATTATTACAAAATAATATTATATACTTTACCTACCTATATTAATGTAGACGTCAAAGTTGACAACGACGAGTAGTCATCACTAAAAAACCGATTAAACGAAAATAAATACCTACCTAATTATTATTATTATTAATCATAGTGAAAAAGTTAGATATTTTTCAAATTGCATATACACATACTTATAGTGCCCTTGATGTCTATTGAATGCAATTTTACCGGATTTTGAGTTCTTTATTCTACGTTTCAAATTTACATATTTCTTATGAATCGTTCTGTACCGTTGTTTGATTTCATTGTATTTTTTATTAAATTTTTCGATCATATCGTGCATTTCATTTCTCCACCTGTGAACATTTTCGATACAATTTGCAGTTAGATAGTTAGTTTTTTATAGTTTTTTGTTGTTTTGTTAGTTATTATTCATCTATTTATTTATATTTATTGTAAATATTAATAACTATTAAATGTAAACTTCACTATGTTCGAAAATATTGTATAATTATTTATATTTTATTCTTACATTCCGAACAATTTACTTTGGGTTTCTATATGTTCTTTAAGTTCGTTTATTTCCATCAATTTCTGTTCAAAATCATTTTCCGATTTTTTTCTAATTTGACAATTAGAAAATAACAGTTGATTATATTAAGTGTATGAAATATAGATAGACAGACATACACACTATATAAAATATAATATATAGATTTATAATAATAATTAACACATTTTTACTGAGTTAAATCGCAACAGTACTTGATAGTTTAAAATAATTAATTTAAATATCATTAATTAATTAATTCTTACATTTCACTGATTTTCATTTTTAATGTTTTTATTGTATCTGTAGCTGACCCAATTATTTCATTGTCGTTATCCATCTTGATTTTTGATTGGTTTAAGTTATTTTCAAGTGATTTAATTGTATCCTTTAAAAAGGAGATATCCATCATATATTTTGTTTTTTCATTCACATGACTGTTTACACTAAACACCAATATACGATATAAAAAAAGCATTGGATATATTAAAATCAATCATTATTTAAGTATCTACAAGATAATTCTTACACTTTTAAATTTACTTACATATATTTTTCAATTCAGGCACAATAAGAATAATAATATAATTATTGTTTATCGAATTTTTACATAATATTAAACCTTATGATTACGATACGTAGGTATTTAAGTACCTACTCTTTACCCTTTACCCTAAATATTATATGTTTAAGACATAACAATATATCAATGAATAATTAATTATTTAAGTTTTAAGACTTTATTAATAAATTAATAATAGTGCTTTGAATATATTAAGTCATATTGTAAATATTAACCATAATTTGAAATTATTTAGGTAGGTCGATAAAGTATTATAATTTATAAAGTAGGTAGGTATACCTAGTTTTTTTTATAAATACAGCCACATAGATATTTCAATATTATTTTCGGACTGTAAATTAATTATAATACCTATTATAATAAAAATATAAATATTAAAATTAAATTATAATTAGTTGGTAAAAGTTAAGGTAAAAGTTGAAATTTAAATTTAAAATGAATTTATTTCTTGTTATGTTTAATGTCTAAATATTATAGTTTTGTTTTTGTATACACACTTTTCCTGAAGCTTTGTGTTTGTTTCTTTTAGAATATCGATATTAGAACTTAAATTGTTAAATTCAACTTCGTAATCTTTAATTTGTTGGACGAGTAAAGCCATTTTTTTCGCATTCACATCTGGTTCGTTCGTGTAATTCTTTTTGATTGATGTGAATTCATTATTGAGAGATTCATATTTCTTTGATATCATTTGTACTTTATTATTCGCTATTTGATTTTCCTGGAATTAATGGAAATCAATGTGTAGAATTATATAATATTTAATAATTATTGTTAATAATCATATTTCGATACAAGTTCATTAGAGATACTGAAATAGTAAAATTTGATGCGCTTATTGAAGATTTGCGTATTTATTTATTATTGAGAAATATTAACTAAGAAGTTTTGGACACCGAACCGAAGAAAATTAAATTCACCATAATCGCAAATTGGTTCAAAATAGTGAGGGAGCTTACCCCTCACTATAAATACTACTTTGTAAATTTGTAACTATATGTAATTTTTATTTTAAATACAAGTTGGGGGCTATTTATTAATTTGGAAGAGCTAATCTCCCTTAGCCCCTGCAATTTGCGTCTATGAAATTCATCCATACCGTGTTTAGAAATACATAAATACAAAAGTTGATTTAATACATTGGTGCTATTGAGATTGAATATAATGTCAATTTTCAGTTTAATTAAATATATTATATAATATATATATATTTTTTAAATGTATTATTTTTAGTAAAGGTACGGTCTCCAATGCGCGACCGGTATCCTAAGCGATTTACCAGAATTCTTACTAGCAATACCTACAATATATGAACAGAGGCGCAGGAATTTATTCCTGGTTTTATTAATGGTATTTTTTATGTGGGGGCCAAAAATATGTGTTTCAAAATGTGGTCTTATCTTTCTAGGGAGCAAAAATACAAGTTTGTCTCCTAGAAAAAAATATGGAGTGGGGGGTCAGTGGCCTCCTCTGCCTCTCTTTCTCCGGCGCCCCTCCAATCTACTATTTTAACTAATTAAAAGATCATTATATCAACAGTAATTACGTACCTTACGTAAAACTTCGATTTCCGCATTAGTTTTGTATAACTTATCTTTGTACATTGTTTTTACTTGTTCTATTTCTAAATTAACTTTTTTACCAGCTTCTAAAATTATTTTTTTTAATTCATTTTCCAACCTCGCTACTTCTTCTGCAATATACGAGTAAATACAAGAAAAATGCGATATTATTATTTACAACTACAAATACAATATGTATATATACAGAGCCGGATTATGGTTTTTAGGGCCGTAAGCATATTCATATAAATGGCCTACACATAATTTTCATACACTTAAAAAAATCAATATTGTATTTTCAATTATTTATTAGATATCACAAATAAAATTAAAATAAATATAATTTACATTTGAATCTACATTTTAAAATTTGAATTCGTATATTAATTTTCTTTATCATTACATTATTTTATTATTAATTACTATATATATTTATATATTAAATTATTATAATTTTGTTTGTTTAATATAATTGGCATCTTTCTAGCTTTTTGAAATTAAAAATATTCAATAATTGTCTCTTAGTTTATATAGTTTTCAAAATTTCACTTTCTATAGACAAAATGGCCAAATCGTTTAGATGTTCTTACTATATTATATTAATTAGATCTTAGAGCATTTTTTAGTAATTTCAATCTTGAAAACGATCTTTCTCCACTACAATTGGTGCACATGAGTGTAAGATACGAGTATAACCATAAAGTTTTTCTACATTTTGAAAGCATTTCAAAACGTTTAAGTTTAAATCATTTTATATATATTTATAAATATAGTTATTAGAAATATTATTATATGGGCAGAATTTGATTTGAAATATTTAAAAATTATGGGCCGAATTTTTTTTGGGCCGTAAGCAATTGCTTATTTTGCCTACCCTTTAATCCGGCTCTGTATATATATATATATATTAAAACAAAAATATTGTGTCCATTAACCATTTGATTTATTTAAGTCTGTTAAAAGTTTTTCTTTTTCCAAGCAGATTTTTTCTACTATTTGTAATGATTCTTTAACTTTTTTTCGAGCTTCTTCCACTTCAATTTGATGTTTATGAATTACTTCATGACATGTTTCCAATGCTGATTCTAATTCTTTACGGACTACGTACATATGTGTAAAAAAAAATATATATATATATATATATATATATTTTAACTACTAATTTTAGAAATTATTTTGATAAAATAACATTAGGTAGGTACATTTGATATTTTGGTATTAAATCATGCTAAATACCTATTTAAATATTTCACTTTAGTTTGCAATTTTTTATTTTTTCTTTATTACATATTTTAATATTATAATATATTTTTAGGAAATTAAAATAATGAAAACTAGATTATTTATTATCATATTTATTATTTATCTTTATACAAAGTAATATATTATTGGTTATGCTTTTATTAAATTTTTAAATCGTATAATCCAAATTTAACATTATTTAGAAAAAACTATGAATTTGGAAAAATTTTAAATATCTATATATTAATAAAACTTGAAATGAACGTAATAGTTTTAAAATTTTATCGCGTAAGTATAATATAATTATTCTTAATATACTCGTAATTAAAGTTTCTATATGACTTGTATTTTTATATTATCATAGAATAAGTTTTTTAGTTTGTTAAAATCAAAGTTTCCGCTAATTTTACCATTTATCAATAGTTTTTACTATCCTATATAAGAAAATTATTGAGGAATTAACCTAAATAAAACATCAACTATAAAGATGCAAGTTTACTGAATGCATACCCTAATCGTAGTAATTGGGTTATTCTTTGTTTTGCTTGGAATTTAAAAATATAATAATATAATAATGTAATATATATACATGAATTTTATGGATAAAAAAAAATTATTGATTGAATATGTTGGTTATAAATAATAGGTACTGTTATTTATAATTCGTTTATATTACCATAATTTGATTTATCTATTATTTGATTAATACGTAAATTTTCTTCTTCAATAATTTTAATTCTTGCTACTTCTAACTGGTAACCTAAATTATGGAATATAATTGAATTATTTTTTGGAAAATATATTAATAATATAAGTACAATGTATATATTCGTATTATGTCTGTATGTTTTAAACGTCTTAAATAATATTTTTGTAAATTTTTATGTCAGTTTAATCATATTAAAAACATGTACCAATACATAAATGTATAATACGAGTATTAGAAAAACAGTATATGATATTTTTTATCGTGAATGTAAGAAGTTAGAGAAGAAATTACTTACTACAATTGTCTTTTTCGATGTTTACACATTTAGATTCCATTTGTAAGTATTTGTCGTGCATCATATCATATTTATTCATCCATTGTTGACATTTATTTTCTAGTTCGAAAATTTTTTTAAGATAAAATGAACTATCGTTAATAAATTGATTAGTACTAGACATATCTTGTTCTAGTTCGCTGATTTGATTTCGAGCGAATGACGTTTCTTCTTTTTCCTGAGAATGTATAAACGAGAGTAATAATAATAATAAAAAAGATGAGCTGATACTCCTGCCGCACAGGATACAGGTGTGCGAATCATAGCGTTTAATTTTACTTAGAAATTGAATTGAAAAAACGATTCTGAGCGAAGTTCAGTCAGATTATAATTTTCGTTTGAACTAAAAATATCAACTTAAAACAGCTATAAAAAAAAATTGTGACTTGGGATTTTTATAATATTTTAGTATGATGTTAAGTAATATGTAAGTATACTTCAGTAAAATTTTCAGACCTAAATACCCAAAATTGCCAATTTTATCACACATTATATACGTAAAAACGAGAATTTTACGAAATATTTAAAGTCCAATATTTTGTAGAAAAATTAACATAACGGTTCCAAAATTATACCACATATATATATAGTAGCTATGTGAACATCCAAAAAAAAAATTCAGGTCTCTATCTTAAAAATTGCCTGAGTTATCGTGAAATATAGAAATCGAATTCGTCGAAATTTCATTTTTCGCGAAAAATGCCGTTTTTTCGTCATTTTTTCGCCGTTTTTTCTACCGCATAGGTTCAATTTTGAGAAATTCGAAAAATGACCTAAGTAAAGTACCAACTACATCCACTTTGCTATCGGAAACATACCCTATTCGTGAAAATCGGAGCATTATTTCGGGTAGTATTTTTGTACACAGACGTAGAAAAAAAAATCACACATCATTGTAAAACTAATACATTCTTCGCTTCGCTCAGAATCTAAAAAAATTATTACATTTAACGTGTGTTAACCTGTTGGGTTTTGTTTGGCGGCTGAGCGATCAAAGAATTGTTGAAATCTTTTAACGATTGTCCTAAGTCTAAGGTATATGACGTGTTATCGCCTTCCTTCGAACGCAGTTCGTTGGGATCTTCCTAAATGGAAAAATTGTAAAACAAAATAAAATGTACATGTAATGTATGAATATTATAATAATTAGTTGTTGACAAACTTGCTGTTTGAGCGTAGGAATTTTTGTAGAATTATTAGTTATTGTTTCTTTATATTTTTCCTCATTCACCATCGGCGTTGTAACTGTGAAATTCATTTTAGATATTTCGTTTAACATGGACGTTTTTTCCTCCTAAAAACGAAAGACAATTTTTAAGTTTAGTATAAGATATTGTAAAATGTTTCGAACGTATAAAATTATAAATGCCGGAATCACCTTAAATAAATACAAGTTTTTATCAACTCCATTCTTGAACGATTTCGACAATTTTAATAAATTTTCCAACGGCAAGTCGCTGCAGTGAATACATAATAATATTATAATACTATATATTATTACTTCGAAAATGAAACCAGAGAATAAATTAAAAAAAAAAAAATAAATATTTAGAACGTCTCGTATTCTATACATATTATATAATATTATTGTTCTCACGGTCAGAAGCTTGTTTCGAGTAAAATTCGATTGTTAAACGAATATATTACTATTATAATCCAGCAGAAACCATTTTGGTTTTAGGCGCACCATCCGAACAAAGATTTATGAAAAATTGCCGTAATTTCTAATACTTACTCCTCGAACGTGTTGGATTTTTCCTCGGGACATGCGTAATTTTCATCCGATAAACTTTCGTAGTCGTCGGAAAACGACATGGTACGAATATACGATTCAACGAAAAAATAAATTTTATTTACGCGCACGATTATTCGTTCCGGCGTAGAAAATAAAAATTAAAAAGACGAATAAAAATTGTTATACGCATACTAATATTATTACATCTACACAGATATTATATTTTGCGTTATAGTTTGATAGTGAATTAGTGACCGCGATAATTATTGCTATAACCACGGTTATAAACTGACGTTATTTTTGTGTTTGTTTGCGTCTCCATGGCAACGAACGCATAATCGCTGAACCCTTTCGATACATGCTGCAGTGCCAGTGAGTGATTGTGGTGAATCAAAGATTTTATAAATTTAATAATAATATTATTAATCGCACGAAGAATCGTCAGACCAGCCAGCGAATTCTGCATAGAGTGCATAGCCATAATCTTAATATTTCAACTTGTTTTGGCCGACGATAATTTCGAGATCGATCATTTATTGGTCATTCCGGCCAATCTGGAAATCTTTCGTACGAATAAATAATAATAATATTATTGTACTCAAATACCTAACACGTCTAAAATACTTATAATTAGTGCTGAGTAATTTTTTCTTTAATTTTAAATAAAAATGAGACTTTATTATTATAATAATAATTAATAAGAAATAATATTACAAATCAAAGAAAAAAAAAAGAAGAGCTGATATTGTTAATTTTGATTAAAATTCGAATGTAATGATAAATCATTACATTCGGAAAGGAAATACGATTTTGAGCGAAGTTCATCAGATAATAATTTTATGTATTAAATACATTTACCCATTTATCAGCCTCTAAGTTTAATAAACATCAATAAGATCCATAAATGAGTCCCATAAATGACAGAACTTCTCTTGAAATATTAATACCGTAATATTCACAATTATTTGGAACTGAGGTAAGCAATATGTATTTCAGCTTCAATAAAATTTTCAAAATTTTTTGTCAATTTTATTTACATCACTGTAAAAGTATTGAGAAATAATAAGAAAAATACTTATATTTTGGTAAAATGTTAAGTAATATATGAGTATAATATACTGTATACTTCAATAAAGTTTTCAGACCTTAAAAGCCAAAAATGCCAATTTGATTAAAAATTATATAGATAAATGGAGAATTTTAGGAAATATTCAAATTTTTATGATTTGTAGAATACCGAGTACCGATTCCAAAATTTTATCACATATATACAGAAAATATTTGAACACTTCAAAAAATAGTCAAGAGGCTAAGTTCAAAATTGCCTGAGTTATCGTGAAATATTGAAATCAAATTCGTTGAAATTTGAGCTTTCGTGAAAAATGCTGTTTTTTCATAATTTTTTGGTCGTTTTTCTTATCGCATATGGTCAATTTTGAGAAAATCTAAAAATGACCTACATAAAGTACCAACTACATTCACTTTCTAACTGGAAACATATGTTATTCGTGAAAATCGGAACATTAATTTGGACATAAAAAGTGTTTACATACATAAAAATGTAAAAAGAAAAAAAAGAAAAAGGCATACATACGAGTACCTATCTTTGTAAATGCAATGCATTTTTCGCTTCAATCAAATTCTTAATAATAATATAATAATAAAAAAAATATAATAATTTAATAATATAATAGGTAATATAATAATATAATAATATAATAATATAATAATATAATAATATTATAATATAATAATATAATAATATAATAATATAATAATATTATAATATAATAATATAATAATATAATAATATAATAATATTATAATATAATAATATAATAATATTATAATATAATAATATAATAATATAATATAATATAAAATAATATTATTACCTAATTAATATTCACTTTTAAATTATAAGAAATTGATAATATAAAATATAGGACATTATACTTCAATTTAATATCCATATATTATATTATATTCTAAAGATACTTCTTCATCTCTTCATTTCGGTAACTATATATAAAATACAAATAATCACAGACCCAGATTTCACAGTTTAGAGGCCAAGTACAATTTTGAATTATGGATTTTACTTGTTTTTCTTTCACCTCAATAAATACTATATTTATGTATACTGCATAGTTTATATATAATATAGGTATATACAGGGTATCCCAGATCTCTTTACTCATTGTAATATCGCTGCGAAAAATTAAGGTTTTTTAATTCCGTTTTATTTTTAACAATAGTATTGGTATATAACTATTTCACCTAAAGTAATATATTGACAAGAATAGTATTGAATATTCATTAAAATTTGAATGCAATGATAAATTATTACATTCGGAAATACGATATTGAGCGAAGTTCATCAGTTCATCAGATAATATATACTTGTATGTATGTCTTGATTAAAATTTTCATATTTATCAGTATGGCCCGGAAGTTGATGACTTTAAAAACATCAAAAAATGACTTAAAAAAAATTACAAATATAACATAAAAATGATAAAAAATGTTCTTAAAAAATGACCTAAAAAATTACAAAATATTTGTTTAAAATTTATAAAAACACATTTTCAAAAATATTTTAGTCTATTTTACTATAAAATTCTATATACATTTATCAAAGCTTATAAATAATTATTTATATAAATTGCTCAAAATATGACATAAGAATGACAAATAATGTCTATATAAAATCGGATAGATCTAATATAGTCTAATTACTAGACTAATCTTAGTCCGTGGTAATTTCCAAGTAGGTATTAGTTATCGGCGTAATGATCGACAAGAAACGATAAGAAATAAACTATACCTAGTGTGAAATCACTAAAAATGTGGGAAAATGACCTAAAAATGTCAAAAAATGACTTAAAAAGTAATAAACACCAAAAAATGCAAAATAAAAATTAGTTGTTCAAATTTAGACGCTAATGAAACACATTTGTGGCCAGGAGAAAAATCGTCTAAAAAGTTAAAAAAAAAATAAAATAAAATAAAAAAGATGAGCTGATACTCCTACCTCACAGGATACAGGTGTGCAAATCATAGCGTTTAATTTTAATTAGAATTTGAATGCAATGATAAACCATTGCATTCAAAAAAACAATTCTGAGCGAAGTTCAGTCAGATTATAATTTTCGTTTGAACTTTTAGTTATTTTAAGTTGATATTTTTATATCAATTTAAAACAGCTATAAAAAAAATTGAGATTAGGGATTTTTCTCATATTTTAGTATGATGTTAAGTAATATGTAAGTATACTTCAGTAAAATTTTCAGACCCTAATACCAAAAATTGCCAATTTGGTCAAACATTATATACGTAACAACGAGAATTTTACGAAATATTCAATGTCCAATATTTTGTAGAAAAATTAACGTAACAGTTCCAAAATTTTACCACATATATATAATAGCTATGTAAATATACAAAAGAATTTTCAAGTCTCTAACTTAAGAATTGCTTGAGATATCATGAAATATAGAAATTGAATTCGTCAAAATTTCATTTTTCATGAAAATGCCGTTTTTTCGTCATTTTTTCGAAGTTTTTTCTACCGCTTAGGGTCAATTTGAGAAATTCGAAAAATGACCTACATAAAGTACCAACTACATCCACTTTGCTACCGTAAATTTTGTTACTCAATTTTTATTATATAGGTATCTAATCATAGTACGAAAATATCATTTTACTATAATATGTTTGGTACATAATAATTAAATATCATTAAAAAAAAATATGGGGGTGGAAACCCTTTATATCCCCGATTCTCCCCCATAAGTATGCCACTGAATGTCACACAATCATTTATAATACCTTTCACTAGTTTAGTAGTTAAAATTTCCATTGTAATATTATATTTACCTAATAATATAATATAATAAAAATTATATAATCATAAAGATAGGAACATATTTAAATATTAAACTATTAAATACAATGAAGCTCATACTTTTATAATTTTATTATATTATATTTGTTATATTTAGTTCGGTACTCATATATACATATATAAAACATCAATAACCAATTTCGAGTACGTACAATATACAATATACACGGATATATATATATATAGATATTGTGTACCTAGACAAATATAAAACATATAACGTGATAATTATTTTCTATATAAAATTCTGGGTGAACGTTTTGAGTTCATTACTTGTTTGACATACGATCAAGTCAGTTTAAATAATTCGCGAATTTCATATTGATTATACATTCGTATTTACTTTCATTATTCATGAACAAAAATGCGGTGTTTCACGTTATGCCTAGTAAGAATTAATTTTATTCAATTTTTTATCTATAATTTATTTTAAAAATCATGTTAATTCGTTATAAAGCTATATGGGGCATTTGCCATATTTTCATGCAATTGTGATGTTGAATTCTCCATGAAAAAGGCAGGAATTGTACCAGATATCATTCCTGATGCTCCGAAGAACATATTACATGTAAACAGATAATAAAAAATAAAATAATTTATTTAACATAAATCTAATATAAAAGTAATCGTTATTCGCGTATATTTATTAAAGGTGAATTATTTGAATGGCGTGCGTGTGGAACTAGGTAATGAACTTACACCCACTCAGGTAAAAGATGTACCATTAGTTAGTTGGAATCATGACCCAAATGCATTTTATACACTGACTATGATCGGTAAGTGCAAGAAAAATAAATTCATGTTAATTGTTTTGATTTTATTATTTATTATATTATTTGTAACTGAGATCCCGATGTACCGAGTCGCAATGAACCTACAATAAAAGAAATGAACCATGGGATGGTGGTAAACGTACCTGGTGGAAATGTGCACATGGGAAAAGTACTAATCGATTATTTAGGTGCTTGTCCATCACAGACATCGGGTATTATTTTTATACAATGCCCATAAGTTATGTTAGTTAGAAAAATTTCAATTAAATAATATTTTCGTAGGTCTTCATCGTTATATATTATTGGCCTATAAACAACCATCGGAATTACCATTTAAGAATGAAAATTTTTCTATAAGCTATAAGTAATATACAAATAATTAAATATTATTATAAAATCTATTGAATGCTGCAAGTATGTTGTATTTGTATATACTTCACATTCTCCAGTGTTTGTAGGTATTTGTTTAGTATACCTGTAAAATAAATAAAACAAAAAACATACCTATATTAGGTATATATAAAAAAAAATATAATAATACAAATAAATTGGTACATCAATTTTTATATAATTATTATATTAAATATATTACTTATATATATATATAATGTATTTATTATATTATTATGATTATATACCTACACGAGATTTGTATTTTTAGTACTTACGAAGGACGTGCAAATTTTTCAATTAATGCTTTTGCATTGAAGTACAATTTAGGAAGCCCTGTATTTGGAAATTTTTTCTTGGCCCAGTACGACGATTATGTTCCAATTTTACAAAAAAAACTTGGAATTGAGGTTAATTTATTTATCACAACATTTATTAATGTTTTACTTATATTTTACTTTATGTACTTGTTGATTGTTTATAAAACCATTTTATAACATATTATTACTGAATAGGTAAAGGTAATATTAAATTATTATAATAATAAAGATTAAAACTTAGATAATATTAAATATTAATAACAATAAAAACAATTATAATAGGAGTATGGGTAATATAATAGATAGGAGAAATTATTGGCGTTAGTAAGAAGGAGTAGGATTATAGGACTGCAGGATATTGTATTAAACGAAGATGCGATTTTGAATATTTTTTAAAATTGTCGTTTTATGTAGAATATCATTGGTAATTTTTTTGTTTTCAGATCTGAAAATTTCACTGAAGAACATATGATACTAAAATATTTCCAAAATTTCTACATTCTTTTATAGCTGTTTAAAGTTGAAATATTTCGTGTATTCTAGAATCTTAAAATATATAAGATTTATAAGATTTATTTTTCAATACTCTAACAATAATAATTAGAAAGAAGACCAAATATTTTGAAGATTTCATTGAAGGTCAAATACATTTTACTTAACTCAGTTTAAATTAATTGGGAATAGATATATATTATATATGAGATAAAATTGTCGTAGCTGTTTAAAGTATAAAAATCAAGGGAAGTAATATAGGTTTAAGGGGGATAGAGTTAGGTTAAAATTCGAAAAACTATTCTGAATGAAGTATTGTCAGATTTTGGTATTTAGATAATTAATTTATGTGGTTTATGAGTAAATATTGAACGTAGAGTCTGATAAATGTAAAAATGTTAATTAAAACATAGACGAGTATTATCTGATGAACTACACTTAAAACCGTATTTTCGAATATTATAATTTATCATTGCATTTAAATTTTAACCAAAATTCAACACTATTTTTATTAATATATGACTTTAGGTTAAGTATGTTAAATATTATTATTATTATTAAAATATACATTATAATATATTATTAAAAATACTAAATTATTTAGATGAACTCATTTTATAAAAGAACATCCAATGTAAAATAATTAAAATAAATTTTGTTTTGTATCAAAAAGCAACACCAAGACACAAGTAAAGAATAAACGCGAATCATTGAAATTGAATCGTATAAGATTATAATAATCATTTTAAGCATTAAAAAATATTAATGGTATAATAATTAATTATTATTATTAAATAATAATAATAATAATAATAATAATAATAATAATTAATAATTATTATAATAATAAAATATATTAATATACCAATTTTACAAAAATACTTAAATATTAACTTATGTACTATATATTTATGATATTTTCATTATGATATTTATATTCAACAATAAGATTTCTATAGTACCTAAATATATTCCATTAAAATAATGAATAAAATAATTTTTTTTCTTATAATAATTATCAAATCCCATTTGCTAAATTATATTATTAATTATTATATTTATTAATCAATAAGTCAACAATTCTTACGATTGTTATTCATTATTGCGCGATTATATCCTACATGGCATTATTAATAAAGTCGTCCACCATTAACATCACACGTTTGACGAGAAGTAAAGTAAAACAGTTTATTTTTCCACAGGTTGCATCTTCAAACAATTCTTCCAAAGTCGTTTCCGCCATGGTAATTCATGAAGTCGTTCCCGATGTTATTCCTGTTGCGCCTAGTGACAAACTTGAAGTAAAGTATTTGTATATCGTATTTTATTTTGTTTTTCAATTAAAGATTTTTTTGTAGAGAATTTGTTTTGCCTATTATATAATATTATATACCTACATTAAAATGTAAAATGTGTAATAACATACTTGTTAACACATAAATAATTTGTTTATTTTATATTTTAACATTAAATTTTTATTTCCACATTCTGTTACATGCATTTCGAACAATAAGTGTAAATAATGAATGATTTTATAGCATTATTGATGGAATAAAGAAAAGTGAAGGTATTTTGACAGTTACAAAAGTTAGTTATACATTTAATTATACATTATTACGTTAATTATAGTTACATTTATTATATGCATTTATAATATTATAGGTATTAAATTTTTAGGAAAGTAGGTCCCGACAACACCCCCTCTTTAGCCTTTTTTGAAGATTACCAGGAATGTTGTTGACGCAAGACCTTTTTATTAAAGGATTTGTGTGATTTTATAGATTTAGATTAAATTGTTTGTAGAACGTTTTTGCTACATTTTGGACAGAGGAGATGGCAAGAACGTTGTGTAATCACTGGTTAGAAACATAAAAAGATGCTTTGGTAATAACACGGGGATTTTGAAATGAATCTATACCGTTTAGGTATATTCGAGACTTTTGCAGAGCCCCATAATTGTATACCGTACGTATATTAGTTTGAGGAATAATTCGTATATTAATATTTTTGTTGGCAATTTGATATAAATTGAAGTTGGAAGAGGGCGGAAAAGGCGAATGCGATTATTTAGGGATAAAAGTTTGTTACGTAAGTGTGGCGACCAGGTAAGGCGTTGGTCAATGAACGCGAACGTGTTGAGTGGTTGGTTACGGTTTGCTTGTTAAGGATAAATGGTGGACATTTTGTGATATAATGTATTATTTATTATAATTATTTTCGTGATATTAATCTTCACTAGGTATTAATAATTAGATATTATGACTTTTGCGTTTTATTATTCGTGTTTCTCGATTTTTATATTTATGGAATCATGAAATCATTGAATTGACCATCTCTGCTATATAACATAATATATAAATACATATCCATATATATTATATAAATAGTGATCATATACATACCTCATTAAACTATCTACTTGACCAAACATCATAATAATATAACAATACAATAAAAATATGGTAATTTTTAAATAATAATGCAGTCATTATGGCAACCAGAAAACAAGTGGATAATTTCTTCAATTTCTAATAACCTGGCGTCAGATTTCTCAATAGTGATAACACTTAGATTAGACAGTTTGATATCAAATAAAAAATTTCTGAGAAAATGTCTAAGAAAGTTAAAATAATTCAAAAAAAGGTATGGCATTCAAATAAAAAGCATATAACACAAAATACATCTTACTTTTATAATATTATATAACTATTTAATTTTAATTTTAATTTTAATAGCTTTATTACTTAACGCCTTGTAAATTATAATAAATTTAGGTAGGGCTGACCAGTGAAAGGATTATGGCCCATGCGGTCTCTTCCTTGGTGCCACCTCTGCATTTAATTATATTTATGAAATTTTAATCTAATAGGTGACTTACCCTAGTGGAGCCATTGTTAATTTGGGTAATGAACTTACACCGACTCAAGTAAAAGATATTCCATCGCTAGACTGGCCAGTTGAATCAAATGCTTTTTACACTATTTGTATGATAGGTAATTTTTTTTATTTTTAAAATATGTGTATGATCGGTAATTTTTATAATTTTTAAAATTTCAACATCCTCCTTTGTTCAAATGTAACAGCCTCATAAATTTTTATGCCAAAGTTAAACTTTAAAAATTTAAAAAATAAATTTAAAAATTGATTTACTTAACGTGATGAATTTATTAAGTAAAATATATTAAATAAAATAAAAATTATTATCTCAGATCCTGATTCTCCAAGTCGTGTGCAACACTCATTTAGAGAATGGTGCCATTGGTTAGTTGGAAATATTCCTGGTAAAGATATCAGTAAGGGTGAAATTCTATCAGAGTTCGTAGGATCTGCACCACCACCTGATACAGGTATGTGTTAAAATTAAAAAGTTTAAAAAAGATAATGTATTATTATAATGTAATATTGATTAATAGGACTTAAACGCTATGTATTATTAGTATATAAACAACCATCAGAGTTGACTTTTGATGAACCACGTTTAAACAACAGGTAAATATACATGTTAAATATAATATTTCTTTGTTTAAATTAGTATTGTTAAAATATTTTTTAGGTCTATTGATAATCGTGATGGATTCTCTATTGCTAAATTTGCAGTGAAATACAATTTGGGAAATCCTGTTGCTGGTAATTTCTATCAAGCTCAACACGATAATTATGTTCCATATCTTTTTGAGCAACTTGGAGTAAAATTTAATATGTAAAAACAATCAACATTTTTAGTGGCCAAATTATAAATAATATTTATATTTGAATTACTATTATGTTTTCCATACTTGTAATAAATTGTATTTGAACTATTTTAAAATATTTAGAATTTTTTAGATTCTGGTGAAGCGAAGAATGTATTGGTTTTACAATGATGTGTGATTATTATTTTTTTTTTATTCTGAAGTTATTTTTACGACCCGAAATAATGCTCCGATTTTCACAAATAGCATATATATTTCCGGTTGGAAAGTAGATCTAGTTGGTACTTTATTTAGGTCATTTTTCGAATTTCTCAAAATTGACACTAAGCGGTAGAAAAAACGACGAGCTAATGGCATTTTTCACGAAAACTGAATTTTCGACGAATTTAATTTCAATATTTCACGATAATTTAGTTAACTTTTAAGTTAGAGACTTGAAAATTTTTTTGGAATATCACATAGCGATTATATATATGTGGTAAAATTTTGGAACCGTGACATTAATTTTTCTACAAAATATAGGACGTTGAATATTTCGTATAATTCTCGTTTTTATGTATATAATGTTTGCTAAAATTGGCAATTTTTGGTATAAGGTTAGGTATAAGGGTCTGAAAATTTTAATTAAGTATACTTACATATTACTTAACATCATTTTAGAATATTAGAATAATCTAAAGATTATTAGACTATTATTTAGACTAGAGTCTAAATTTTTTTTAATAGCTGTTTTAAGTTGAAATTTCAGTAAAATCAATATTTAAATTATTTATATGGATTTTTCTTATTATATTACAATATTTTACAAATAAAATTTTGCGTTTTAAATATTTAATAAAAAATGTCAATATTTTAAAAAATACCAATATTATAATCTGACTGAACTTCGCTTAGAATAGTTTTTTCATATGCATTGGTTTATCATTGCATTGAAATTTTAATTAATATTAAATACAATGATTTGCACACCTGTATCCCGTGCGGCAGGAGTATCAGCTCTTTTTTTTATGTTGTTCATTTAATAATATTTGATGTATTTAAAATTACTGTAGTAAAAAACAAGTTGGTATTAAAACATATTTATATTTGATATTTTAATCTTTTTAATGATATTGTAATTTTGTGTTTTCTAATTTTTTCTTCATCAGATATAATACACTCGAGTTACACAGGTTGCTAAAATAATAAGGTTTCATCATTGATTCTTTTATAATTGCAATTTTAATACACAATATTGCAAAGAATTTCCAATATCCTGAATCTCATCTTTTAAATTAAGGATGATGTATTTTAGAATTTATTAAATTAAATCAAATTTTTTGAAGATATTCATTTTGTATATTGTACTATGTACTATGTACTTTGTACTATGTCCTATATTATGATAAAATTTATAGGAAGTTGGCAGATACTTTTATAAGTATTATGATAATACTCGTATGCTTATAAATGTTATAGAATTTTGAAGTCAACATATAATTATATTTGTGGATTATAAGTGTAATTATTAGACAACTGGTATATTGATAATTGTTATAATGTTATGATGTTAATATTAAATTGAATTTAAAAGTAATAATTCGTTTCCTTAAAATTTATTGATCTGAATTAATTATGAATTGCAGTCCTAAAAAAATATGTTTACATACAAATTTAATCAAGTAATGAGTTTTAATAAATTCGTACCCTATAATTGCTATCATATTTAATATAAAAAATTAACGTAACGGTTCCAAAATTTTATCATATATATACAGTATCTATATAAATACCCAATAAAATTTTCAAGTTTCTAAGTTGAAAATTGCCCGAGTTAAATATTGAAATCGAATTTGTCGAAATTTCAGTTTTCATGAAAAATGCCGTTTTTTGTTGCATAGAGTCGATTTTGAGAAATTCGAAAAATGACCTAAATTAAATACCATCTACATCTACTTTCCAATCGGAAACATATGCTATTCGTGAAATTGAAAAAAATGAGACATATTTTTGTAAAAACAATATGTACGAGTACATAATATCACTTCAATGAAAATCTTAAATTCTTAAATATAATAATAAAATAATATAATAATATAACAATATAATAATTTCATAATATAAAGTAGTATAATAATTAATAATTTATATAATACAATATAATATTATTACCTAGATAATAATAAAAAGGAATTAAAAAGATCTTTATTTTTCCCAGAGATATTACAATGAGTAAATATTGATCAACGAATAAATGATATACCATTGCATTCGAAAAAAACGATTCTGAATGAAGTTCAGTCAGATAATCTAGGAATTGATTAAAATGTTGACATTTTAGTGAAATATTTAAAACGCAAGATTTTATCACATGGACCATATAGGTATATATTATATTACATAAATTCATGAACATCCAAAATAATTTTCAAGTCTCTAACTTCAAAATTTCATGAGTTATCGTGAAATAATGAAACTGAATTCGTCAAAATTTCAGTTTTCGTGAAAAATGCTGTTTTTCGTCGTTCTTTGTACTGCTTAGGGTCAATTTTGAGAACTTCGAAAATTGTCCTAAATAAAAAACTAATTATACTCGTATATCCACATTCCAACGGGAAACATATGCTATTCATGAAAATCGGAGCATTATATTGGTTAATAAAAGTGTCTTTAGAAAAAAATATATACGAGTAAATAATAATCACACATTATTGTAAAACAAATACATTCTTAATATAGGACCCTTAAATCAAAATTGTACTTGGCCTCAGAACCTGAAAACCTAATAAAATTTTCAAGTCTCATAGTTTAAAATTGCCTGAGTGATCTTGAAAAATTAACAACTAATTTGTCGTAATTTAAGCTTTCGTAAAAAATTACGTTTTTTTATTCCTTGGTTGACATTCCTATCGGATATTAGTAATTTCGAGAAATTTGAAATATTACCTAAATAAAGTACCATCTGCATCGGCTTTCCGACCGGAAACATATGCTATTCATAAATATTGGAGAATTATTTCAAGAAACAAATGCATTGCAAAACGAATGGGTACATTTTTAGCTTCACTAAAATTTTAAAATTCGGGATTTGCCTTATTACATGCTATTCAGACAGTAAACAAAAAAAAAAAACATTTTTTCTACAACATACTAAACAATGTTCTTAACAATAATTATGATTTCTCTGTAATACAAATATTAAATTTATAAATATTTTTCATTAAATATAATAGTAATAATGAAAATTTATTTATAAATTAAAATAAATTGCATTTTATTTAAAACAATGTTGTTTTTATTTATATTCTTATAATAACAAATAAACATAGTCAACCAAATTTGCCTGTAATATATATAAATATAGACATAGGGTTTATAACTATTGATTTTTTATAGAATATTATTATTATAAAAAATAACATAACTATAGATTATTATTGTAAATTATATGTTATATTATTATTTATAGTTTAAGTATTGACTTGTGAATAATATATTTAAATAAATAAAAACTCAAATCCACAAAAATAAAAGTAAAATTTTTGTGGATTTGGGTTTTTATTTATTTAAATGTTATATTATTATCTGTTAAATTATGTTTAAAATGTACTACCTAAAGGGAGTTAGGGAAGACTTTATACAGTTTGTATGATGTTTGTATGAAATAATTATAATAATATAATTATTGTAAATTATAATTATGACCTTCAATCTTTATGACTTAATCTAAATATTATATTTAATTATATATTATATAATCATATAGATAGGAACATATTAAATATTAAACTATTAAATACAATGAAGCACATAATTTTATAATTTTATTATTTTATAATTTTATTATTTTATATTTGTTACATTTAGGTCCTGTACTCATATATACATAAATAAAACATCAATAACAATTTACGACTACTTAGTCACTACGTACAATATACATATATATAAAATATATAACGTCATAATCATTTTCTATATTAAACATGGAGTGAACGTTTTGAGTGCATTAGTTGATTGATCTACGGGCTACAACAAGTCAGTTTAAATTTAGACACCTCGTGCTTCAAATTGTTTATACATACAGTAGTATTTTCATTCATTATTCAGGAACAAATATGCGGTGTTTCACGTTATGCCTAGTAAGAATTAATTTAATTAAATTTTTTAACTATAATTTATTTTAAAAATCATGTTAATTTTTTATAAAGCTATATGGGGCATTTGCCATATCTTCATGCAAGTGTGACGTTGAATCCTCTATGAAAAAGGCAGGAATTGTACCAGACATCATTCCAGATGCTCCGAAGAATATATTACACGTAAACAAATAATAAAAAAAGAAATTATTTATCATAAGTCTAATATATAAGAAATCGTTATACGTATTATATTTATTAAGGTGGATTATTTGAATGGCGTGCGTGTGGAATTAGGTAATGAACTTACACCCACTCAGGTAAAAGATGCACCATTAGTTAGTTGGAATCATGATCCTAATGCATTTTATACACTGACTATAATCGGTAAGTGCAAGAAAAATAAATTTATGTTAATTACGCTTTGATTTTATTATTATTCTTATTATTATTTTATTTGTTAATAAAAGATCTCGATGTACCGAGTCGTAGTGAACCCACACAAAGAGAAATGAACCATGGGTTGGTGGTAAATGTACCTGGTGGAAATGTGCATAAGGGAAAAATACTAATCGATTATTTAGGCTCATGTCCATCACAGACATCGGGTATTATTTTAATACAACGAATATAACTCAAGTTAGTTAGAAAAATCGCAATTAAATAATATTTTCGTAGGTCTTCATCGTTATGTTTTATTGATGTATAAACAACCATCGGAATTACCATTTAAGGATGAAAATTATTTTATAAGTAATAGGTAAAATACAAATAATTTAATATTATTATTTATAAGTAGGTATTTATGTTATTAATTATTATGATATCTATTTTATGATCCCATGTTTGAAGGTATTTGTTTGGTATATGGCCGCAGTGGCGGCGCGAAATATTTTTCACGGTGAAGCAGCTAAAATTTTACACCCACCCACCAATATTAAAATGGTTTTTTTTTTATTTGTCATAAAATTGATATTGGTTTATTAAAAAATGTAATTTTGCTAGTTGGTTCCTCAAAAATATATTATCTTTTAACATTTTAACCAGTGTTTCTCTTTAATTATGTTTAAACTAAATTCTAATAATGAATAAAACATTCTTTAATAGTCATAGCTCATTTAAAATTCTGAGCAAGGTGAAGAATGTATGTGTCTTTTTTTTTTTTTTTTTTATTCTGAAGACATTTTTAATAATAACATTTTTAATAATAACATATGTTTCCGGTTGGAAAGTGGTTGTTGTTGGTAATTTATTTCGGTCATTTCTTGAATTTCTCAAAATTGACCATATGCGTTAGAAAAATCAACGAGAAAATGACGAAAAAACGGCATTTTTCACGAAAACCGAATTTTGATGAATTTGTTTAAATATTTCACGATTTGTGTGTTTACTATATTTATGTATTGAAATTTTGGAACCGATTGTTTAATTTTTCTACAAAATATAGGATTTTGAATATTTTGAAAAATTCTCGTTTTTACGTATATACTGTTTGATAAAATTGGCAATTTTTGGTATTAAGGTCTGAAAATTTTACTGAAGTATACTTACATATAACTTAACATCATATAAAAATATTAGTAAAATCCCAAGTCTAAATTTTTTTTTATAGCTGTTTAAATTTGATATTTTTAGTTTAAATGAAAATCTTAAAATCTATACGAATATTCTTCTTATTTATTATTTCTCAATACTTTTACAATAAAAATTATTAGAAAAACCAAAAAATTTGGAAATTTTATTGAATCATACTGATAAATATCTTATTATATTTCCGATATATTATGAAATTCTCAAGACTCAATTTTGTAAGCGGTAAATAAAACGACGAAAAAATGACAAAAAAACAGCATTTTCACGAAAACTGAAATTTCGACGAATTCAATTTAAATATTTCACGATTACTCAAGCAATATTGAAGATAAAGACTTAAGAATTTTAGTGGATGTTCACATAAGTATTATATATATGTAGTTAAATTTTGGAACCGATACGTTATTTATTTTACAAAATATAGGACTTTGAATATTTCGTAAAATTATCTTTTTTATTATATGAATATAATGTTTGATAAAATTCGCAATTTTTGGCAATAATAGGTCTGAAAATTTTACTGTAGTATATTTATATATTACTTAACATCATATCAAAATATTAGAAAAATCCTTAATCTCAATATTTTTTTATAGCTGTTTAAAGTTGATATTTTTAGTTTAAACGAAAATCTTAGAATTCATACGAATATTTGTATTATTATTTCTCAATACTTTTACAATAACAATTAATAGAAAAGCTAAAAAATTTGAATAATTTTTTAAAATATTATTGAAGCATACTGACATATATCTTAATGAATTTCCAAAATATTAGGAAAATCTCAAGACTTAATTTTTTTTATAGGTGTTTAAAATTGAATTTTCAGTTAAAAGTATTTATACTCGTATAAACTATTATATTTCAATATTTTACAATAATATTAAATAAATTGGCAAACATTTTTATGATATTGGCATTTAGGTGACAAGTGATTTTATGAGCAATTATATTGAACTTAGAGACTTGAAAATTATATAAAGTATTCATTTATGTACTATATGTGTACGTATATGGTCCTTAAATAGTTATATGTGACATAAAATTTTGCGTTTTAAATTTCGCTCAGGATGATTTTTTCGAATGCAATGGTTTATCATTGCATTTAAATTCTAATTAAAATTAAACACTATGACTTTCACACCTATATCCTTGCGGCAGGACTGTAGGAGTATCCTTTCCCTTTCTTTTTTGTATGATAAAATTCAACAATACATTTACAATTTAAAATAAAATTAAGCACTTATAAAACATTTACAATGGTATGCTTTATATACTTGTTATTTTAAAATATTTTATATTTATTTTATTAAATTTAAATCTGGGAAACCTTATATGCTATATAAAATAATTTGACAATTTATATTTACCCTAAATATTATATTAGTATTTCATTTAAAAAGTAAACATTATTTTAACAAATTATAATACACACATTTTACGTATTATCCACCCCGTAAGCATTATCTACACGAGATCCTTCAAGTCTAGAATATTTATACACCTTTTACTGAGAATTTTAAACACATGTACCCAGCTTAAAAATAACGTTTGTTTTGCTATTAGATTGTTATTTTATTATTTAAAATAGTTATAGGTATTATAGATATCATAAAAATGGTTATAAAAACAAATTACAAATTAAAATAAATAATTGAATCGCTAACTGCAGAAAGGGGACAAGTCCATTTTTATCAATTTTGATTTTTATGCGATTTATACATCGTTTACTGCAGATAGGAGTCAAATCCGATTATCAAAACAATAAATATACTGTGGAAATTCATGTTTACAATAGAAAGGGAACATGTCCATATTTGGTTTTTGATCATTCCTAAAAAATTAGGAAAAGTGGACTTGTCCCCTATCTGCAGTTAGCGATTCAATTATTTTTAATTGTAGTGTGATAAATCATGACCACCCACCCACCCCATTTTAGCATGAAGCAATTGCTTCATAAGATACCACTTCGCGCCACCACTTGGTATACCTGAATAGTAAATAAAGCAAAAAACATTATGAAAAATAATAATTAAATAAATAAAGCAAAAAACATATGAAAAATAATAATTAAATAAATAAATTTGTACATTAATTTTTATATAATTAATATATTATAATATACACTTGTATTTATTATATTATTATAATAATATACCTACACGAGTTCATTATTTATAGTACAAACGAAGGACGTGCAAATTTTTCAATTAATGATTTTGCGTGGAAGTACAATTTAGGAAGCCCTGTATTTGGAAATTTTTTCTTGTCTCAGTACGACGATTATGTTCCAATTTTACAAAAACAACTTGGAATTCAGGTTAATTTATTAATAATATCATTTATTAATGTTTTACTTATAAGTTATTTAATGTACTTGTTTTTGTATATTAAACAAATTTATAAAAAAGGTTATTCTTATTATATTAATATCAAAATAAAGATTAAAATTAAAACTTAGATAATATTAAATATTAAATACAGTAAATCAAATTATTATGAGTATGGGGTATATAGTAGTAATCATAAATTATTGGGGTTAATAAGAAGGTGTAGAATTATAGGATCGCAGGCAATATTGTATTAAATAAAGATGCGACTTTGAATATTTCTTAAAATTGTTGTTTATTTGTATATAATTTTGTGTTTTTACAACTGAAAATTTTACTGAATTACACATGATACTAAAATATTTCCAAAATCTCTCTAATTTCAATATTTGACGATACCTAGGGAAATTTTCAAGTTCGAGACTTGAAAATTTTATAAGGTGTTCATTTATGTATTATAGGTGCGTACCTATAAGGTTTCTATATGTGTGATAAAATTTTGCGTTTTAAATATTTCATAAAAAATGTCAAAATTTTAATCAATTCCTACATATTCTGACTGAACGTCGCTCAGAAACGTTTTTTCTAAAATTCTAATTAAGATTAAACACTATGATTTGCACATCTATGTTCTTGCGGCAGGAGTATCAGCTCTTAATTATAATATTTTTATTCATCAATAATCTTTCTAAAGTAATCATATTCTATTAAAATAATGGAAATAAGATTATTTTTTGTCTAATATTAATTATAATTTCCCCATTGCCAAATTATATTAGTTATTATTATTTTTTAATTTTTATATCTAATCAATTAATCAATAAGTTGAAAATTCTTATGATTGTTATTCATTTTTGCGCGACTATATCCTATACATGGCATTATTGATAAAGTCGTCCACCAATAACATCACACGTTTGTCGAGGAGTAAAAACAGTTTATTTTTTCACAGGTCACATCTTCAAATAATTCTTCCAAAGTCGTTTCCGCCATGGTAATTCATGAAGTCGTTTCTGATGTTATTACTGTTGCGCCTTTTGACAAACTTGAAGTAATGTATTTTTATTTCTTATTTTATTTTGTTTTTGAATTAAAGATTTTTTTTTTTGGATAATTGATTATACCTATTATATAATAAGCACTAAAATGTGTGACATGTAATAACATACTAAGGGCTATGATCCAAGATCTAAATGAATTCAAGGAAGTTCATCTCCGAAAATGCTTGGTGTGGTTAATTTGTACTATAAAGATAAAATTAACGATTTCTAAAATATAATATATTATTATACTCGTACACTTACAGCTCAAATCAGTGGCGTATTTACGGGTGTATCAAGGGGATCAATCCCCCCCATAGGCTGTAAAATATGTAAATAATAATAGCCATCATATTAAATGCTATTTTAGATTCTGAGCTGAGCTGAGCTGATTTTTTTTGTTTTGTATGAAAACACTTTTACTACCCATAATAATGTTCCGATTTTCATGAATAGCGTATGTTTCTGGTTGAAAAGTGAATGTAGTTGGTACTTTATTTAGGTTAGGTTTTTGAAATCCTCAAAATTGACTATAATGGTAGAATAAACGGCGTAAAAAATGAAAAACGGCATTTTTCACGAAAACTGAAATTTTGACAAATTCTATATCAATATTTCACGATAATTTGGGCAATTTTGACGTTAGAAACGTGGAAATTTTATTGACTGTTTAAATAGTTATTATATATATGTGGTAAAATTGTGGAACCGTTACGTTAATTTTTATACAAAATATAGGACTTTTAATATTTCAAAACTTTTGTTTTTATGTATATAATGTTTGATAATATTGGCAATTTTTGGCTTTATTGTCTGAAAATTTTACTGGAGTATATTTACACATTACATATAAGTTAACATCAAATCAAATTATTAGAAAAATCTAAAGTCACAATTTTTTATAGCTGTTTAAAGTTGATATTTATAGTTTAAACGGAAATCTTCCAATCTTTACGAATATTCTTATTATTTCTTAATACTGTTAGCATTTACAATAAAAATTAATAGAAAATCTAAAAATACTGATATATGTCTTAACGAATTTCCAAAAAATGAGGAAAATCTCATTACTCAATTTTTTTTATAGGTGTTTAAAGTTGAAATTTCAGTAAAATTATTTATATTGAACGTATGGAGACTGATAAGTGTAAAAAAAAATTAATCAACACATTACCTGATGGTAATTTTGGTGGTTAAGCAGGGGTCGAGAAATCATTTTCGAGTTTGTGACCACTTAATAAATACTTATCACCCCATTGACAAAATCCCAAGTACGCCACTGAGCTCAATAATGGTCTTCTCATAAAAAACATTGGGTTGTCCAATCTTATGAGATTACCGTGAATTTCTAAAATTAAATAACTATTATATAATATAAGTATATATTAAAAAACTATGTCATAAATATTCAATTTTTTTTTTAATAACTTTATAGAAAAAAAAATTAATATATAATACCTCCAGTATTTATATTAACATTAATCAAAAACACACACAAAAAAAAGAAAGTTAAATCTAGAGGTATTTATATTTAATTTCAATCAAAACACCTTATACCTTATAAATTGTGAAATGTGGTCAATTTGATATAATGTAATTTAATATTATAACAGCTTTCTTGATATTATTCTTCAATATTAATAATTAGCTATTATGATTTTTTACATTTATGGGATCATTAAATTATAATATATACAGCTTACTAAACATTCTACTTGACTAAATATCATAATAATATAACAATAACAATGGTCATATTAAAATAATATGAAGTTATTTTGAGAAGCAGAAGAAAATTTCTTCAATTTCTAATATCTTGACGTCAGATTTTTAATAGTAGACAGTTTAATATCAAGTAAAGGATTACTGAGAAAATGTCTAACAAAATTAAAATAATTCGGAAAAAGGTATTTGGTATTTAATTGAAAATGCATATAACACAAAATACGTCTTCTTTTATCATATTCTATAACTATTCAATTTTAATTTTAATAGCTTGAATACTTAACGCCTTGTAAATTATAATAAATTTAGCTAGGGCTTGCCAGTAAAAGGATTATGGCCCATGCGGTCTCTTCCTTGGTGCCACCTCTGCATTTAATTATAATTATGCAATTTTAATTAAATAGGTGATTTTTCCTAGTGGAGCCATTGTTAATTTGGGTAATGAACTTACACCGACTCAAGTAAAAGATGTTCCATCCGTAGACTGGCCAGTTGAATCAAATGCTTTTTACACTGTTTGTATGACCGGTAATTTTTTTATTTTAAAATGTTAATGTCCTTTATTTTAATATAACAGTCTCATGATTTATATGATTTACTTTAAAAATGATTTACTTAATGACATAAATTTATTAAGTAAAATATAATAAATATAATAAAAATTATTATCTCAGATCCTGATGCACCAAGTCGTAAGGAACATTCATATAGAGAATGGCATCATTGGTTAGTTGGAAATATTCCTGGTAAAGATATCAGTATGGGGGAAATTCTATCAGATTACATAGGATCTGGACCACCACCTGATACAGGTATGTGTATGAATTAAAAAGTTTAAAAAAGAAAATGTATTATTATAAAGTAATTTTGATTAATAGGACTCCATCGCTATGTATTATTAGCATATAAACAACCATCAAAGTTGACTTTTGATGAACCACGTTTAACCAACAGGTAAATATACATGTTAAATATAATATTTATTTGTTTAAAATTAATAATATTAAAATATTTTTTAGGTCTGCTGATAATCGTGAGAAATTTTCTATTGCTAATTTTGCAAAGAAATACAATTTGGGAAATCCTGTTGCTGGTAATTTCTATCAAGCTCAATACGATGATTATGTGCCAATTCTTTATGAGCAAATTGGACTAAAATATAATATTTAAAAATAATCAATCATGGTTAACATATTTTTTTATTCATTATATCTACATTAATATTTATTTAAAATATTATTATTATATTATTATATTATCACAAATAATGGCGAATCCAAAATAGTAGCCAAGGAAAGCGAAGAAGAAGAAGAATTTTTTTTTTTTTACTAATTTATATTAATTATTATTTTTCAATGTTTATGTTATTATTTTCATATTTGATGTCCGTAAAATAACTATAGTAAAAAACAAGTTGGTATTAAGAAATTTTTTTTTTTTGATATTTTATTCTTATTTAATTGTATTGTAGTTTTGCGTTTTCTAATTTTTTTCTATATCAAACATAATATTTCAAAACTCGATTTACACAAATTTGTAAAATAATAAGGTTGATATTTCATTATTGATTATTTTTTTTGTTTAATTTTAAAACACAATATTGTAAAGTATTTCATATATCCTTAACCACATCCTTTAAATTAAATCAAATTTTTATTGATGATATTCATTTTGAATATTGTATTTCTATATAATATATTAATATGATAAAATTTATAGTAGGTTGGTAAATACTGACATCGTTATAAGTATTATGATAATATGCTTATCAATTTATTAGACTTTGAAGTCAACATACATTTATATTTATGGATAATTATTGTAATGATTAGACAACTGTAATAATGATAAAGATAATTGTTGTGGTATTAACATTAAATTGAATGTAAAAGTAATTCGTTTCATTAAAATTTATTAAACTGCATTTATAATGAATTGTAAAAAATATGTTTATATATAAATTTAATCAAGTAATGAGTTTTTATAAATTCGTATCCAATAATTGAATATTATTGTCAATGTTTTACGTTACCATGTTACTTATTTTTAGTACGGTTTTTATAAATGATGTAAATGTGAATAAAGGGAAGGGATATATATAGTTGTGATATACTGATGTGGTATAGATGTAAAGATGATAATATTGAATTTTGATTAAAATTTGAATGCAATCATAAATTATATTCGAAAATACGATTTTGACCGAAGTTAATCAGATAATATATGTATTAATTACAATTTTTTCTTTAAAATTATCTACGTTTTATATGTATACCTAGTTATATAAAACCTCTAAATGAAGCATCAAAATATACAAATATGCTAGTACTTCTCTCAGAATAGTTTAATGAATATAATGATTCATAGTTGCATTCAAATTTTAATCAAAATTCAACACTAAGTACGTTTGTATTTACTTTCCAAAACTTTTAAAAACTTTTTATTTGTATTAATCATAATTATTAACGTATATTTTTATTATTAGATATTTATGATAGCAAAAAAATCTTTATATTTAAATTATATAATATATAATATATTATTATATTATTATATAAAATATAATATAATTAACGCCAACTAAATTGTATATATTTTCATTATCCAATATCATAATTTATACGATTATATATTCTATATTTCTATGGCATTGATGTCAAATAAACGAAATAATATTGAATTCAAAAATTTCTTCGTGAACCACTTACGATCATTCTGCGTACCACTGGTTTGGAACCCCTGTGTTAAGTAGTATGTTGGTATACTTCAGAAAATTTTTAAACCTTATAACTCAGGATTGAGAATTTTATCAAATATCGTATTAATAAAAACAAGAATTTTAGGAAATATTTCATGTTTTATACATAAAAATATTATTGTAACGATTCTAAAATTTTATCACATGTATTATTATTTACAACCTATATTTCTGAACACCCAGAAAATGTTTTCTAAGTTTCAAGGTTTATCTAAGTTTAAAATTGCCTGAGATATCTTGAAAAAATAAATTGATTTCGTCAAAATTTCTATTTCCGTGAAAAATGCCGTTTTTTTTTAATCGTTCTTAGTTTTTTTTTTGTTATCGTATAGAGTAATTTTGAGAATTTTAAAAATGACCTAAATAAAGTATCACCTACCTCCACTTTCCAACTAAAAACATAATGTAATTCGTGAAAATTGGAACATTATTTTGGAGACAAAAAATTGTTTTCACACATGAAAAAAACCCACAATCAATAGGGGACATTGAGTTAAATATTATACGAAGAGAAATACCTAAAAATAATTATATATAAAATAATAATAAATTTATGATAGTTATACTCGCGATGGCATCCAGACCACAGGCTAGCAATTGCAAAATATATGTAAGTTATATCTTATATAATATAAACAATTAAAATAAGTTTCCTAATAAAGTAAAATATTTCTTTCATTAATACAGTCCCTGCTTAAATATAAATTTCTGTATTATATATAAATGATGACAACGACTTTTTATGACCTACAATTATAAAAAAAGAGCTGATACTCCTGCCGCATAGGATACAGGTGTGCGAATCATAGCTTTTAATTTTAATTAGAATTTGAATGCAATGATAAACCATTGCATTCGAAAAAACGATACTAAACGAAGTTTAGTCAGATTATAATTTTCGTTTGAATTAAAAATATCAACTTAAAACAGCTATAAAAAAACAAAACGAAAATAGAGATTTTTCTAATATTTTAGTATGATGTTACGTGATATGTATGCATACTTCAGTAAAATTTTCAGACCTTTATACCAAAAATTGCCAATTTTATCAATCATTATATACGTAAAAACGAGAATTTTACAAAATATTTAAAGTACAATATTTTGTAGAAAAATGAACGTAACCGTTCCAAATTTTTACCACATATATATAATAGCTATGTGAACACCCAAAAAAATTTTCAAATCTCTATCTTAAAATTGCCTGAGTTATCGTAATATCGTGAAATATAGAAATTGAATTCGTCAAAATTTCATTTTTCGTAAAAAATGCCGTTTTTTCGTCATTTTTTCGAAGTTTTTTCTATCGCTTATAGTCAACTATGAGAAATTCGAAAAATGACCTAAATAAAGTACTATCTACATCCACTTTTACATCTGAAACTCACTATTCGTGAATATCGAAGCATTATTTCGGGTAGTAAAAGTGTTTTCAGAATATTAATTTATACGTATGGATTCTAAGATTTTCGTTTTACTAAAAATATCAACTTAAAAAAGCTATAAAAAAAAAATTGAGACGTGGGATTTTTTTAATATTTTAGTATGATGTTAAGTAATATGTGAGTATACTTCAGTAAAATTTTCATACCTTAATACAAAAAATTGCCAATTTTATCAAATATTATCTACGTAAAAATGAGAATTTTACGAAATATTCAAAATCCCATATTTTGTAAAAAAATTAACCAAACCGAAGGTTACTGCTTAGTAGCTATGTGAACACACAAAAAAATTTTCAAGTCTCTTGACTCTTAACATACTCTATTTTCAAAATTGCTTGAGTTCTCGTGTAATAATTAAATCGAATTCGTCAAAATTTCATTTTTCGTGAAAAATGCCGTTTTTTTCGTCATTTTTTCGAAGTTTTTTTACCGTTTAGGGACAATTTTGAGAAATTCGACCTAAATAAAGTACGAAGTAGATCCACTTTTCTAATCGGAAACCTATGCTTTTTGTGAAAATTGGAGCATTATTTCGGGTAGTAAAATTGTCTTCAGAATAAAAAAAGAAAAAAAGACACACATCATTGTAAAACCAATAGGTACTTTTTTCCCTTCGCTTTTAATCTAAAAACAAATAACATTCATTATAAATTTATAATATAAATTTATAACTATAATACATAATATTATTTTATTTATAATAAAATTTTAATATTGGGAAATAATTAGTGAATTATATAGGTAAAGGTTTAGTTTTCAATAGGGGCGCCAAAATATAATTGCCCTAGAGCGTTAATGATGGTTAGCACGGCACTGCCGTTTAGGGTCAATTTTGAGAAATTTGAAAAATGACTTAAATAAAGTACCAATTAGATCTTCTTTTCTACCGGAAACATATGCTATTCGTGATAATCGGAGCATTATTTCAAGTAGTAAAAATGTCTTCAGAATAATAAAAAAAAAAAATCACACATCATTGTAAAACCAATACATTCTTCGCTTCGCTCAGAATCTAAAATGTCAGTCGTAGTTCAAAAAAGTGTTACGACCAACGGTGACAAATTTGGGCGTACATTCCATTTCATTATTTGATTATTTAGGGCATTATTATTCATTCAATTTTCAATTTTGTACTATAATGAAATAAGATATAGGTCAAACTACAAAATACTACATATAGGTACAAATTTTGCTTCACTTAAACTTAAAATCTTAAAAGTTATATAAATATTACAATATAATAATAAAATAATATATAATAATATAATAGGTAACAATATAATAATATAATAATATAATAATATAATGATATAATAGGTAATATAATAAAATAATAATATAATACAATATATTAATATAAAAATATAATTACAATATTTTAATACTATTACCTAAATAAAAATAAAAAGGAATAAAAAAAACCTTAATTATTCCCAGAGATATTACAATGAGAAAATAGATTTGGTACACTTTGTATAAACCAGTTTTATTGAAGCGAAAAACGAACAATAAGTTGGACCCATAATACAAAATTGTACTTAGCTTCTGAACTAAACACCCAATAGAATTTTCAAGTCACTAAGTTTAAAATTGCTAGAGTAATTGTGAAATATTAAAATCAAATTCGTCGTAATTTCAGTTTTCGTGGAAAATTCCGTTTTTTCATCATTTTTTGGTTGTTATTCCTGTCGCATCTCGCATAGGATCAATTCTGAGGGATTTGAAAAATTGCCTAAATAAAGTATCAACTACATCCTCATTCCAACCGGAAAAATTTTATTCGTGGAAATCGGATCATTATTTCTAGAAAAAACACATTGTAAAACCAATACATTTTTAGCTTCACTTATATTCTAAAATTCCGGATTTGCCTTATAACCTTTTAATCGGACACTGAATAAAAACAACCTATTTTTTTCTCCAGTATACTAAACCATGTTTCTAACAATAATAATATTATGATACCTCTTTAATACAAATATAAATATGATAATTTTTATAATTATTTTATTATTAATAATAGTAACAGTAAGAATGAAAATTAGATATTTATAAAATAAAATAAATTGCATTTAATTCCAGACAACGTTGTTTTCATTTATATTCTAATGATCATAAACATAGTCAAACAAATAATTATACAAATATGTACATAGGGGTTTTAACTATGGAATTGTTATAAAATATTATTATTACATAAAATAACAAAACTATACATTATTATGGTAAATTATACGTTATAGTTATAATATTATCTGTTAAATTATGTAGAAAATGTATTAATGGGGGATGGTGATGATTATAAATATATTTGTACATATAGAGCTATAAGAAATAATTATGATATTAAAAATATTATGTGTCAAAAATATAATAATTATAAATAATAATTATGACCAGTGGCGTTGATTGTGCTATATAAATTATTTTTAGATAGAAATTATAGAAACAAAAATATAAAAGTTTAAAATTTGTATTTTTTTAACTACACTGGCAACGGCGGGTAGGTCTTAAATCAAATACTATGGATACCCATTTAAATCCATATAAAATAGTTGACGCCAACATAATGATTTATAGAAATAGGTGGGGAATTTTATTTATGGACCTAAATAAATGTTATTTTTTTTTTTATTTTATATTAGTTAATACTATAGTAATGTAATAATATTAAAAAGCTAATACCATTGAGGGCAATAACCGACGCATGCCCAATAGAAAAAAATGCGGCCAAACTATATCGGCGTCAAATAATATTGTCATATAGCTCTGTGGTTTTATCTGTCGGCCTACGCTCGACATTGCTTATTTATACCTGTTAATAGTTTTATACGTGACTTATACTTTTTATTATGGCTTGCCAATGAAACACCGTCACTTCACATTTAATTAATTATAGTACTTATTTAAATTATTTTTTTGTTTTATTGCTTTTGTTCTTTTTGTATACTTATGCATTTGTATAAATTGGGCTCACTCCCGTAGTTATAATAAATAAATAAATACATATTATAATAATATACCTAATACTATTATATATTGTTATAAACCAAAGTATGTATAATAAAATAAAAAAGTTTTTGCTAAAAAACACATATTGACAAAATATATTATATTATGTGCAATCAGTTAAAAATACCTAACTATTAAATACAAATATGCTTTATTTTATAATTTTATAATTTTATTATATTATATTTATATTTGTTCCATTTAGGCGGTAATCATATATACATAAATAAAACATCAATAATAATTTACGAGTACGTACAATATACATATATAATATTTATTTAGTACTTACATAAATATAAAACAAATAACGAGATAATTATTTACTATATAAAACATGGAGTGAACGTTTTGAGTGCATTAGTTGTTTGATCTACGGTCAAGTCAGTTTATATTTAGACACCTCGTGCTTCATATTATTTATACAATAGTATTTTAATTCATTATTCAGGAACAAACATGCGGTGTTTCACGTTATGCCTAGTAAGAATTAATTTAATTACATTTTTTTTATTTATAATTTGTTTTAAAAAACATTTTTATTCGTTATAAAGCTATATGGGGCATTTGCCATATTTTCATGCAAGTGTGACGTTGAATTCTCTATGAAAAAGGCAGAGATTGTACCAGATATCATTCCTGAAGCTCCGAAGAACATATTACATGTAAACAAATAATAATAAAAAAAAAAAAAATCATTTATTTAACATAAATCTAATATTAAAGTAATCGTTATTTAAGGTGAATTATTTGAATGGCGTGCGTGTGGAGCTAGGTAATGAACTTACACCCACTCAGGTAAAAGATGTACCATTAGTTAGTTGGAATCATGATCCTAATGCCTTTTATACACTGACTATGATAGGTAAGCGCAAGAAAAATAAATTCAAGTTAATTGTTTTGATTTTATTATTTATTATATTATTTGTTACTGAGATCCCGATGTACCTAGTCGAAATGAACCTACAATAAAAGAAATGAACCATGGGATGGTGGTAAATGTACTTGGTGGAAATGTGCACAAAGGAAAAGTACTAATCGATTATTTAGGTGCTTGTCCATCACAGACATCGGGTATTATTTCAATACAATCCATATAAGTTATGTCAGTTAGAAAAATTTCAATTAAATAATATTTTCGTAGGTCTTCATCGTTATATATTTTTGGTCTATAAACAACCATCGGAATTACCATTTAAGAATGAAAATTTTTCTATAAGCAATAAGTAATATACAAATAATTTAATATCATTATTTATAGGTGCCTAATTTAAGTCATTAGTTATTATTATAAAATCTATTGAATGCTGCAAGTATATTGTATTTGTATTTACATCACATACTCCTGTGTTTGTAGGTATTTGTTTAGTATACTTGTAAAATAAATAAACCAAAAAAAATATATATTATAAAAAAAAAATTAATAATAATATAAATAAATTGGTACTTCAATTTTTATATAATTAATATATTAAATATATATATATATTGTATTTATTATATTATAATGATTAAATACCTACACGAGATTTTTATTTTTAGTACTTACGAAGGACGTGCAAATTTTTCAATTAATGCTTTTGCGTTGAAGTACAATTTAGGAAGCCCTATATTTGGAAATTTCTTCTTGGCCCAGTACGACGATTATGTTCCAATTTTACAAAAAAAACTTGGAATTGAGGTTAACTTATTTATCACAATATTTATTAATATTTTACTTATATTTTACTTTATGCACTTGTTGATTGTTTATAAAACCATTTTAATATTTTATAACATATTATAATTGAATAGGTAAAGGTAATATTAAATTATTGTAATAAAAAACATTAAAACTTAGATAATAATAAAAATTAATAACAATGGAAATAATTATAAAACGAGTATGGGTAATATAATAGCTAGGAGAAATTATTGGCATTAGTAAGAAGGAGTAGGTTTATTATATGGAATCAATAAGTTGAAAATTCTTATAATTGTTATTCATTAATGCGCGACTATATCCTACATGGCATTATTGTAAAGTCGTCCACCAATAACATCACACGTTTGACGAGAAGTAAAGTAAAACAGTTTATTTTTCCACAGGTCACATCTGCAAATAATTCTTCCAAAGTCGTTTCCGCCATGGTAATTCATGAAGTCGTTCCCGATGTTATACCTGTTGCGCCTAGTGACAAACTTGAAGTAAAGTATTTGTATATCGTATTTTATTTTGTTTTTGAATTAAAGATTTTTTTGTAGATAATTTGTATTGCCTATTATATAATAATATATACATACATTAAAATGTAAAATGTGTAATAACATACTTGCTAACATATAAATAATTTGTTTATTTTCTATTTTAACATTAAATTTTTATCTCCACATTCTATTACATGCATTTCGAACAATAAGTGTAAATAATGATTGATTTTATAACATTATTGACGGAATAAAGAAACCTTCCAGTGAAGGCACTATGACAGTTACAATAGTTAGTTATACATTTAATTATACATTATTACGTTAATTAAAGTTGTTACAGTTAATATATGCATTTACAATATTACAGGTATTTAGTTTTTAGGAAAGTAGCACTTTAGCCTTTTTTGAAGATTACCAGGAATGTTGTTGACGCAAGACTTTGAATTAAAGGATTTGCGTGATTTTGTAGATTTAGATTAGTAATGTTTTTCCTACATTTTGGATAGAGGAGATGGCAAGAACGTTGTGTAAATACTGGTTAGAAACATAAAAATATATTTGGTAATAACACGGAGGATTTTGGAATGGGAACGCTGTATACCGTTTATATTCGAGACTTTTGCAGAGCCCCATAATTGTATACCGTACGTTTATTGGTTTGAGGAATAATTTTTACATTAATATTTTTTTGGCAAATTGATATGTATTGCATTTGGAAGAGGGCGGAGAAAGCGAAAGCGATTATTTAGGGATAAAAGTTTATTGCGTAAGTGTGGCGACCAGGTAAGGCGTTGGACAATGATGAACGTGTTGTGTGTTGGTTACGGTTTGCTTGTTAAGGATAAATGGTGGATATTTTTTTTTCCTAAGAGTGCAGTGTATGGATTGGTTACATACCATTATTCTAGAAGAAAAAGTTATTTGGTATTCAATTAAAAATGCATGTAACACAAAATACATCTTATTTTTATCATATTATATAACTATTTAATTTTATTTTAATGGCTTTAATACTTAACGCCTTGTAAATTATAATCAATTTAGGTAGGGGTGACCAGTGAAATATTATTGCCCATGTGGTCTCTTCCTTGGTGACACTTCTGCATTTAATTATATTTATGCAATTTTAATTAAATAGGTGATTTATCCTAGTGGAGCTATTGTTAATTTGGGTAATGAACTTACACCAACTCAAGTAAAAGATGTTCCATCCGTAGACTGGCCAGTTGAATCAAATGCTTTTTACACTCTTTGTATGACCGGTAATATTTTTAATTTTTAAAATTTCAACATCCTCCTTTATTCAAATGTAACAGTCTCATAAATTTTAATGCCAAAGTTAAACTTTAAAAATTTTAAATATTAATTTAAAAAATTGATTTACTTAACGTGATTAATTTATTAAGTAAAATATATTAAATAGAATAAAAATTTTTAACTCAGATCCTGATTCTCCAAGTCGTGTGGAAAATTCATACAAAGAATGGCACCTTTGGTTAGTTGGAAATATTCCTGGTAAAGATATCAGTAAGGGTGAAATTCTATCAGATTACATTGGATCTGGACCACCACCTGATACAGGTAT